>JANVCJ010029551.1:0-13923 GCA_026413505.1 Epizoanthus ramosus | reverse complement strand
AATGAAGCTATTGCTGTGGGAATGCCGGGATCTGCGTTTTATTGGCCGAAGGTGTTTTGAGGCCTCGATAGGAACATTTTGTTACAACTGTTATGTAATTAGAATGTATTCCTCGACGTTATTGCAAAGCTGTTAACAGTGTACATACTGAGGCAAAGAAACAATTCTAAATAGCAATCATGGCAGTTTGTCTCTTTCTCAGTACAGTAAAGATACTTGAGAAGACATAGAGTCTTCATCATAGGACATTTTGGCATCAGATTGTAAAGGAGAAGTGCACAAGAAATCGTTACTAAACAATATAAGGAGCGGGTAAAGCGTACATCAGACGCTGATTTATCTGTTTGATGTAGGGTTTGGCTTTACGCAATTTCCTGATATACACTGAGCCATTAGGACATCAACATAAAATGTGTATATACTATAATACTAAGACTTTTCACGTCAGTGACAAGTTAATAGTTAAGCAGGCGTTCAAGAATGTGAACCGAACTGTGTCATCATTCAAAGATAGAAAAGGTTCTTCACCTCTCAACTGCTATTAATCAGTTATTGTTTGGTTACGCTCCGAAACCTTTTATACTGAATTCGCAGAATTCAATGCGTTTAAACTGAATAATTTCCAAAACATTGTTAAAGTTAACACGTAGGTATAAGGATTAAGGAAGATAAAAATTAGCAGTGACAAAAGAACGTAATGAACTAAGTAAGTAATTTTATTTACTTAAAAAGATGTTAATAAAAAATGTTGGACTTGTAAGAATTTAGAAAGATTCTCTTAGTGCATTTAACTTTAGACACTGAATGTGTATTTCTACTATAAGCTGGCAAGCTCTTCCATAAGGTTGGGGGTTACGACTATCAACCTCTGAGAAGCAGAGCGACTACGGTGATACTGTGGGATAAAATTACTGGTTTAGGTGGACGTCATAAGTTCCTAAACTCTCGCAAAATATGATTTCTACTCGAATTGTTCGCAAACTCTAGAACGTTACGTTGCTTGGCTGTTCATATTCGTTAAATTTAACAGCTCAGCGCCCGCGTGCTGGTGCATGCTTGCAAAAGACAATTCGTTAACAGCTTTATACGGTTACCAGCATGATCTTAAAAATGTGACCGTTCCCTCATTGGAAGCGAATATAGCCTGCATAAAATAGATATATGACCTATACGTAAAGCAGCTTTGGCCACTAGTATAGTTGCCGAGTTCGGTAAGTACTGCAGCTTCTGGATTTCCGATGAACACAGCCCATAAAGTTAACTATTATAATAACAAAACTTAGTCGTAAGAAAAGCGTCGACTAAACACCTAAATTGCAATACTGAATAATTTTTGGTACTCCCAATTTTGTTTTATCCCCCAGATTGTTCATGATCGGTCCCTTAGCGGATCAAAATGACAGTGATGTCTCACATATTTACGTACCTTTCTACAAACTTCAAGCTTGACGCCGAATCTTGCACTGCTAACGTTGCGTAGTGTGCGAGAGAAACAAGGGTCGCTAATTAACTTTATACAATAACATTTGCATATCCACGAACCATTAATGAGTCGGAAAATTTTTTTACCCTCTAGGATCGGTCTTCTTTGATTTTGCGAGTAGTGTAATTTTAAAAGTAGAACCGTTGGCTTAAAATGTGGTTTATTTTACACTTTATACTTTATACATTTATTGAGCTTCGTTTGATCTGTAATTGGAGCTTAAATATAAGCCAGCACACTCAAACTCAGTGAGCATAGTGAATTCGGTACTCTGCCGCACTTATAAGACCTTATTAGGCAATGCAGTGCGAAAGAACAGAAAGTATGATAGCAATGTTTTGAGGTCTTGATTAACGATGAGATATGGATCGTAAAGACCGCCTGTTTACAATTACAATTATAAAAACCTAAGACTTTTCCTACAGGACATTAAATGAATAGCCGACATGCAATAATTTGAGACTGATTATGTGGATATAACATTAGTAAAAAACATTCTAGAATGCCCAAGTTCAATCTGGAATCGACCTTCAAGTATCATACGCACCAATTAGCATCGTGCTACTACCTAAGCACACTATTTGAACTCACTAAGTCGGCCGGGAACACAAATCAGTGAAGCGATTCTGTTGCAAAACTTGACACGAGAAGATAAAAAAGTAGGATGTTCTAGGAATATCTAACTTTGCTATATTCATCTTCGAATTGCCAGCAATAGTTTCATCAAAATACAGAGATACGATTAACGATGGGGACTGTGTTCGATGATATCGTAGCTGAAATTCATGTCTTGAAGAGTTAATCCTTTTACATGTACGTCATATCATAAGCACTTTGTAGATTTTTTAGAAGAAGTATAACGGGATATTCGAGGTAATAATGTTATCAGTTCGATATTGTATGTTGTATGTTCACCTCATATGACAATAAATTAGGCTCTACCTTGTTTATGAACAAAATTAAAGCAAATCTTACATCTTATGGTTTTGTTTATTGGTAAAAGATAATAGTTTAATAATATAAGTACGTCAATACATAACACAAGGAAGAAAGTGCCTCTGGCAATCGTAGCACAAGAAATAGACTGACTTAGCCACCAGTAGACCATTATTTAAAATCCGTAATTGCACATATCTAATATATGTTATTATTAGAAGGGACTAGTCAACTTTCGAACCGTGATGCACAATTCACTTTGGGTTGTCAAGCAGTCATAAACCTTTCGTGTCGATTTCACCAAACTGCAAGATTTGGTTTAATTTTGGTGGAAGAAGTTAGAATGGTAGGACGAAGGCAGTGAAATGTAATGTTTCAAAATCATGTTTTAACATTGAAAATTGGGTCTATTTAACTAGTCCCTTTCTTGTTATCCGAAAAGCTGCTTGAGCTTTATACAGTTGTCATTGGCCATATTTTTCTTGATCATTCTAGTTTTAGCTGATTACGAGATTTCCAATCTAACGACAAACAAGTTTGTCAAGGTTAGCTATTTTCAAGCAAGATCATGCTATTGTTTCGCAGGGAGGAAGGCGATTATATTTGAGCGAACAGAGCGCCTGTCACTTGCAGTCTAAATACTCTAAATCCAACGAAAATGGCATCATTCATCACCGAAATTTGATTGAACAGCTCAAGTTTGTCATGTGACACTAGCAGATCTAGAATAATAGAGAGATCCAGATTTATCTCGGACAATAGCTCACAAAGATTTCCGCATGGTTCGCACTACTGCTGGAATTCCTGTAAAACCTCTGGATTTTAATTTTTTTTATTTCCAGGGCCCTGGAAAACTCCTGGAAAAATAATGTTTTCTATGTACTCCTGAAATTCTCCTGGAAGTTTGTGGAGAATAATTTTGTGCTAAACAACGTACAGCTCGTACGCTTCGAATTCTCGAATGCTTCAGATTCGCATTTTTTCATATTGTCAAAACTACAGGGGGCTTTTCTGAAGATTTTTGTCCTGTTTCTCATCGAAGCAAGTCATGAAGTTGAAAAGGTTGAGAAACCTGGCGCTTTTTGTTGCCCGTTGCAAGAGGTTTCTTTAACTACCCAGAAAAACTCCTAGAAAACTCCTGGAATTTTGTGATAAGTAATCAGTACAAACCATGCTTTCATCAACATATTCATGGTAGGCTGTGTCGTGAACAACCGGAAAGTTGATCGACCGCAGATTTTCGCAGATCACCGAAGATTACCAGAGTGAGATGCGGTTGATTTTGTCTATATACGAACACGTAATTGGGCAACATCAAGTTTATTATAAACATGCAATCTCTCGAATTACTACATTCGTGAAATATTATATGATATAAAGGACAATACATGGTGGTTATATAATATTGATATCCAAGATGGACACAAGTTCCATTACAGTCGGGACGTAGTTAGGTCCTTGGCTCCATGAGGAGCATAGGCCATCAACCACAGTCGGGACGTATATGACATAAAATATGTCACGCCCAGTTAGTTGTTTAACAATATATTCAAGTTGGACATACGTTCCACTACAATCGGGACGTATATGACATAAAAGATCTCATGCCCATTTAGTTGTGTAACAATATATGAAAGTTGTTCACACGTTAGCTACACGTTCTATTACAGTCGGGACGTATATGACATAAAAGATGCCATGCCCAGTTAGTTGTGTAACAATATATGCAAGTTGGACACACGTTCCATTACAGTCGGGACGTATATGACATAAAATATATCATGCACAGTTAGTTGTGTAACAATATATGCAAGTTGGACACACGTTCCATTACAGTCGGGTCTTATATGCGATATAGCATGCCCTGTCACTTGCAATATTATATTAACATTAGCGTATTATAAATATCACTGGCATCTAAGAGTGCTCGATACTTGCCTGGAGCTGAATAGAATATGAACATACTAAAAGGTGATGGTTAAAACGCCGTAATCAAGTGTGCGTAATCAAGTGTAAGAAAGCATACAAAAGCAGCGTTAAGTACTGCAATTTGTGCCCTGCCGAAAAACATTGCATATTAAACGACGACAAGAGTTAATTGTTGAACCGAGGAAGTGAACTCCTCGGAAAGTGCCAGCATGAAAATAAATTTCAGGCAACCAATTTTAAAGATCCTTAATCTCCATTCTTAACTTTTATCTTTTAGTCTGATTATAGCTGTCGAGCAGGCAAACGTAAAACTGCAGCAACGACCATCATTTTAGCGTTTTCACCATCACTTTTAACATTTACATATTATATAACAAGATATTGGAAAAGTTTTTATCAATAGTGTAGGAACTCCTCATTAATCTATACAGGTTGAAAATCTTGACTCACATTTTCACATTCAGTGTTTACACAGGCAATTATTGATGCAATTTGCGTAGCGATTTCCAATGAACTTTACTGGTTCTCGAGCTGCACTTTCAGTTGGATATTGCTGAATTTCCCGAAAATATCGTAGGTTCTAGTACATTTTTCCGAACAAAAGTCGTAGTTATAACTCTACATCTATGCTCCACAGTAAAAAAATGTATTTTCATTGTTCTCATATTAAAAAACTAATGAAAATATTAAGGTGCTAATTGAGTAAATCTAATTGGTCTACAACATATATCTCCCTGGCTAGTTTCATCTACTGTCATAATTATACGTTAATATAGTTTTATAATTTCTACGTCATATCAGAGGAGGGGACAGATAGTTACTAAGATATTCAGTTTGTATCTGAAAATAAGGGACCATCCAATTAGATTAATAGCTTATATATCTGGTTACCAATATTCGCATTTTCAAACTTACATCCCTTGTCTTCTATTTGTCCATTATCAACCAAAATTTCAGTGCCAGCTGGCCTGTCTTGTGAATAGTTTAAAAGTGTAAAATTAATCTCAAATACATTCAACGTCATAAATTCACAACTGTGAACACGCAATGGACTCAGTAATTGAAATCACGAGCTGCTATTTTTAGATCCGATGAACATTTTCGTAATTACAAGCATGTGAAACCATCTTTGGTTTCGTGGCGGCCATCTTTGATTTGTATTTTCATCAATTAACTCATAGAACAAATTACTGTTTTACGAAGGTGTCAATCACAAACACGGTTAATTATCCCCCGATACATTTTGTAAAATGTCAGTTCATGTTGATTGTATTGATAGTTTGTGAATAGCAAAACAGAATGTCCTTGTGAGGACCGATTCGCCCCCCCCCCCCTCTCCCCACCTAACTAGGTAGGATAAAATGCTATATTATGTGGCTATGCTTATTATGAAGTCTGAATATATGGAGTGAATAACAAATAGTTTGAACAGTATGTTGTTTTGAGAATTTACGTGCATTTTTTCAGTCATGCTCACGTCTGTCTTAACATACTGTTTAGGTGCCTTTGATGGCTTTGTAAAAATATTGCACTACAGCCGAACCCCTTTCTTTCTTAATCCGTTCCAGTTCTTTCTTCAGCCACTTGTCCACGTAATTCTGGTCAGTCCCATCGGTGGGAATGGCAGCAAAATCGGTTTTGACACCCGGCAACATGGCAAAGAATTCCAGGCATATGGTCTTTATATCCACTCCTTTATTCTTCATGATTTTATAGTGACGTTGACGAGGTTTTTCTAAAGCTTCTGAACCTCTTTTTTGCAACGAGCGCAATTCGTTTGCCACAACTGAGAAGAAACCAGCTGCTGCGTTAAGACCAGCAATCACGTTTTTCAGTGCCGGCATCAGGGTCTCACTGACCACGAGAGCGGCAGCTTCTTGGTTTTTGGCTTGGGCTCCAGCAGCGACAGATTGAACCAAATCCGACGATGCTTGACTAGCCAAAATCGGAGCAGCAATGACGTTAATACCTGGAATCCAAGCAAGAATAGATGCCCAGCCTCTTTTTTTTTGGGCGCTCCCTTCGAGTTCTTTCTTCTTTGTTTCAAACTCACGTACCAGATCCCTGAATTCTGTCAGGAGAATCTTGGCTTGATCTTCTTTCTTCTTAAGTGACTCCAAAATATCTTCATGCATATGTAGGAGTACTTCGCACTGGTTCTTGTATTTCTCGGTTTCTTCGATGATATCTTCCAGGTCATCCTTCCACTCCTCGAAAGTCAAGACTTCGTAATTCTCGAAATAGTCTTTGATATTTGATACCACTTCCGTGGAAACTGGCAGGATGTTCTGGAGGTAAACCATAGCATCTTTTCTAGTGTCATCGCGAAGCTTTCTAAACTTAACAGCAACTTTCTCATTGGATCCTACGGATTTTTCTGCATACAGAGCCCTCATAGAGAGAGAAAACATTCTCATACTGAAGGGCATCTCTTTCAGCTGATCTTTAAAACATGCCAGCTTTTGTTCTGTATCTGGGCTTTCGGTAACTTTTTGTAGCTCAGCCATCTGTAGATGATAAAGAAATAACATGAAATTGTGTTAGAATATTGCGGATATACAAAAATAGGTCCTAAAGAGTGTTTGACAAAGACAAAATGTATATATTACAGTAAAGGGAGAAAGTTTGAATAGAACCAAAAGTGAATATCAGAGTGTCTTTGAGGTATTTATGATCTGATGTAAACCGACTAACGAAAAATGTCTTAGGATTCTATAATAAATGCCTTCTCTTTTTTGTACATTCTGCTGTTATTCTATGAACTCATTGTATCTAATCCTTCCTTAATTGTCCATGGTATTAGGATACTAGTATCGAATGAAAAACCTACAATGCCATTTAAATCTTTGTTTTCTACAGTATATTCTTGTAGGTTGAGGAAAAGCATCTTGTAATCCCTACGGATCAAGACAGTACCTTTGGCAACAAAATATATATTATCTAATATAGGTAAAATACAGAAATGGAAAAATCTTGTAAAACCTCTAACTGAAATTTATAAAGATCTTTCCATTTTATCAATTTCGTGCTATTGTTAACGAAGTGATTTCCGCGGTTAACCTCATAACTTTTTTTTTTAATAATATATTTTAGTTTTACATGGGATCGAACTTTTCAAGAAACCTTTCTTTTCGCTTCCTTCATAATTTTGTTGGCAACTGTTATTTAATTAAAACATATTCTTCGCTGTTATTACGAATTTGTTAACCTTGTCCATGTTGAGACAAAGAAACAAATCTAAATAGCAATCCTGAGAGTTTTCTTTCTTTCACAGTACAATAAAGACACTAGAGAAGGCACAGAGTCTTCATCATGTGACATTTTTCCATCAGATTATAAGGACAAGTGTACAAAAAACCGTTGCTAAAGCAATATAAGGAAAGAGGGAAAAAGTACAGTGTATAGTGTATAGCATTGAAATTTCATTAAACCAAACCCTATATCGAACAAATAAATCAGTGTCTCTTGTACTTTTTCCCTCTTTCCTTATATTGCTTTAGTTAATACTAAGACTTTGAGTTTTACTTCAGCGACAAGTTAACAGTTCAGCCGGCGCTGAAAAAAGTAGAGCAAACTGTGAAAACATTTAAAGATGGAATTTTTTTTCTTTACCTATGAACTGCTAAATCAGTTAATTTTGGTACGCTTCCAACTATTAAATTACCTTTCTTATACGCAATTTGTAAAGACTCAATGCGTTTACAATAATTTCTAAAACATTGTTAAAAGGTAAAACGTATATATAAGAAAGATACAAATTTCAAGTCATAAGATAACATATTAATGATAATAATGCAGTAATGAATTTAGAAAATATTCGCATAAGAATGCAAGAATTGTTAAGAAATTAGAAAGATTGCATGTCTTAAGAGTATTTATATAGATCATTAAATTGGGTACTGAATGTGTATTTCTACTATAAGCTGGCATGTTTATCTATAACTTAGGGTGACTGCCACTGAGAAAATGCAATCTTCATACATAAGATTCGGAACGACTATCAATCACCGAGAAGCAGCACCGAGTCGCACCGAGTCGGCTGTTCTTATTCGTAAAATGTTACAAATCAATGCTCGCATGCTCGAGTTTGCAAAATACTAACGCCGTGTTTGCATGTCGGCAAATGCTTTCAAAGATCATTCAACACCCCTACAACCGTTAACAGCTTTATACGTTAGCAGCGAGTTCTTAAATGTGACACGATCCTTTATTGGAAGCAGTGAAATATCGCCTGTATAAAATAGATATATGATCTAACGTAGAGCTTTTACCGCTAGTAAAGCTGCTGATTTTTGTAAGTGCTGCAGTTTCCGGATTTCTTATGAAGGCCACCCATGAGTTAAGCTATTACAATATTCCAACTTGGTCGTAAGGAAGGCGTGGGCTTTACACTCAAATAGTAATACTGAATTATTTTTCGTAACCCTAATCTTTGTTTCCCCCATCAGATTTCTTATGATTGGTACCTTAATGAGTCATAACGACAGTGATAGCTTGCATAGTTACCTTTCAACGAACTTCAATCTTGACGCCGACTCTTGCACTGCTAACGTTGGGTAGTGTGAGAGAGATAGAAAGTTGGTTTGAAACAAGCGTCTTTTATTGACTTTATACAATAACATTCATTGCATTTTCTCAGATTATATGCTGTTGTCAGAGCTTACAAAGGTGCGAATTGTTATGCCCTCTGGCACCGGTCTTCTTCTTTGATTTTGTGAGCAGTGTAATTATGAACTTGGTATGAAGTATTATTGGCGCTTAACTAACAGACATTGCGGTACGTACTTATCAGACCTTATTAGGCAATGGAGTGCGAAAGAACAGAAAGAATGATAGCAATGTCTTGACGTCCTATCTACCGACAAGATATATATGGATCATAAAAGACATCCTGTTTACATTTGAACAACCTGAGACTTTTCCTACAAGACACTAAATGAATTATTATTGCATATGCTAGGGAACTATGGCAAAATAGTATAGAAACCGGCCCTAGAAGAAATGTAGCATCTACGTACAAATAAGCTAAAAGCCAGGGCTGTATTAACCTGGATATAGAAAAGGTAGACTATATAAAGCTCTACCGCCCTTTGGAATGTGCCGGTGTCGCTTGTCTCTGCAGGACAGGACTAGAAACACAATAATTATTGAAAAAGAGCAGAGCAAGTAGGCACTAGGCAGCCAACTGTCATTTCGTGACTTACTATAAGAATGCACTGTGAAAATAACAAAAAACATGACTTCCTGTTTACCACCAATATTCCTACTTAGATTCCTGAAAATTTCACTATATTGTTCCCGACATGACTGGAAAATTAGTAGTTCTTACTACTCCAGTGTTTGATCATGATACCTTTTTCTTATTTAGTAGATCACGAAGGCAGTAGACACACTACTGTCAATTTGAGGTTTACTATACAAATACAATGTGAAAATAACATTATTTCTGTTGTTTCCGACAATAAAGGTAACTCCCCACGAGACCATAACAGCTAGCAATAAAGTGCGGTGAAGTACGAGTAAGCTATAATTTCTTAAATTTGGTGGTGCAAAAAAATGGAAAACGTGTGGGAGCCACCTTAACAGGGCAATAATCATTACAAACTTGAAGGAAGCACATCTACCTATACGTTCTATGACAGTGAATGGTAGGTTCAAATTTATTTAAAATGTTAAGATTACTTGGATGTATCATGCAGTTTAGTTATCGGCTTTTTTAGCAGAAGCATTTTCCACATTTGTTTCGTGAACAGTCCGTTCCCAACCGTGTCATCCACATGCACTCTCTCTCTCTATAGATATTCAAACTGACTATAATTAGCAAAGACAGACAATGGAAAACTAGATAAAGGTGTACAGCCCTTTGCAATGAGGCGGTGTCGTTTATGTTAGCTGGTCAGGAATAGAAACATAGTAGTATTTCCACCAATGCTTGGTACCTTTTCTTATTTAGTGGAGCAAGTTGGCAGCAGGCACTGACTACTGTCATTGTGAGTCTTATTATACCAATACACTGATAAATTAACAAGAAAACACGACAGAAAAGTTTTAACTTCCTGTTTACCACCAATAATCCTAGATTCCATAGCATTCTCTCTGTTGTTGCCGACATCATTCGAAAAAAATAATGCCCTGTGGGTAACGACAAAGGAATGTTTTGAAAGAATAGAACCTTATCATGAAGAACCAGGAATAATAATTATCTAAACAATTTTTTTGTCAAGCAAGGGAGGACAGAGATCAATCGTATAGATGTGCCACACAACACTTTGAAGATTGTTTAAGAAGAAACATGGCGGAATGTTCGTAGTTATAAAGTTATTCGATGTTATAACATAAATGTGTTGAATAAATGTCCAAGGCGTTAATAAATTAATCGCTTCAACTCATATGACAAGAAATAGATGTACCGCCTTTGCGCGCGGAGTAAGCCTAGAACAAACCATACATTTTACAAATTTGTTTCACTGTGAAAGAGATCATTTTAATAATATTAGTAAATCAATACTCTGCACAAGGAAGAAGATGGCTCTGACATATGTAGCGATTCTCAACAACTGACTAATGCTGTCAAAACTGTCAATAAGTGTATCAGGAAACTGTGTCACCATTCAGGTAGGACTGTCATTAAACATACGAACATTTGTACTGAGTCATGTTTGAACAAGATCAATCTACATTTAAACAGTAAGGGAGTAGCAATTTTAGCTAGTAACTTGAGTCAAACAATTAATAATATTCATTGAGAGTACGCTGTTCCGAGATGTGGCTCCAAGATTGAACCTAAAGTTACCCCAGCCAAACCTCTTAGTGAACCATTTAATGACATGATTCCCAACATACGTGGTTTAAAGATTGGTATGTTGAATATTAACGGTTTACTAGCTCATATAGATCAACTAAGAATATTAATGACTGATGTTCAGTTAGATATACTTGCCGTTAATGAATGCAAAATTGACTACTCTTGCAGTAGTGAGTTAATCCATATTCCAGGTTTCTCTCTTGAAAGAAAGGATCGAGACATACATGGAGGTGGTGTTGCCATTTATATACGTAAGGGAATCAGCTACACGGTCCGAAATGATCTAGATCTAAGTAATCTAGAGATTTTAACTATTGAAATTTCCAAACATCACTCAAAGTCTTTTCTAATATCCACTTGGTACAGACCGCCAAGTGCGCCAACTGAATTTTTTATTGAGTTCGAACATTTTCTTAAGGCAGTGGATTCCTTAGATCGGGAATGTATTTTACTTGGCGATGTTAACTGCAATCTCGCCAATGATGCAGCACACCAGCGTCCAGCTCATATTGAATTCATATATGATGCATACCAATATTCCCAACTAATCAAGGACTATACCCGCGTTACCAATAACTCGGTTTCTCTTATAGATCACCTTATAACTAATGAACCGCAAAATATTAAGGCGGCAGGTGTTATTCCTATTAGCATTAGTGATCACTACCTCATCTACGGAATAAGAAAGTTTCCATCTTTCAAGAGTAAGGCTAAATATATCACAAACCGTAGTATGAAGAATTATCAAGTAGATTTAATTACAGAAGAACTTCAGAAGGTCCCATGGGATAAGCTCGATGAGTTAAACGACCCAAATGAAATGGTACAGTTCTGGGATAAATCTGTAGTGAATGTTTTAGATACTTACGCACCAATAAGAAAGAGGAGAGTCAAAAACAGACCCTGTCCCTGGCTTTCCTCATCCATTAAATCGTTGATGCATAAGAGAGATTATGCCAAGAAACAGTATTCAAAATGTAAATCGACTGCTTCCTGGGAAGCTTATAAAAAAGCAAGAAACGAAGTCAACATAGCAATTAAAGAGGCCAAAAGAGAATATGCACATAAAGAGATAAATGCAAATGATGGGGATAGTCGACGAACCTGGAGAGCTATTAACCATCTCCTTGGTCGTAAGTCCAAGATTTCGGAAATTACGGAACTGAAATTAGGCGACTCAGTTATCAACGACTCTGATCATATTTCCAATGCTTTAAATGATCACTTCTTAACTGTAGCCACTAAAATCAATAACAACATTGCACAGTCAACTGTTCCTCCTGAGACATTTATCGAGCAAACCAAGTCTCGTTTCTTTTTGAGAACTGTAACATCACAGAGTGTTTCAAAACTTTTATGTACTTTGGCAACATCAAAAGCTACCGGGCTTGATAATATTTCTGCTCGATTTCTTAAAGACACAGCTGACACCATTTCTCAACCTCTGACTACAGTTTTTAATAGATGTATTACCATTGGCGTTTTCCCAAATAAATGGAAAGAGGCAAGGGTCTCGCCCATACATAAAGGGAACGAAGATAACATTGCGGACAATTTTAGACCTATTTCCATTTTGCCCGTTGTGGCAAAAGTTTTCGAGAGATTAATATATAACCAACTATATTCTTATCTCAATGAAAATAATATTTTATCTAAGTTTCAAGCCGGATTTAGATCAAATCATTCTTCTCTAACTGCACTAATCCAAGCGACAGAACAATGGTACAGAAATATTGATAATGGCAATTTAAATGGAGTGCTGTTTCTTGATCTGAGCAAGGCATTTGATACCGTTGATCATTCGGTCCTCTTACTAAAACTTAAGCTCTATGGTATCCATGGCATTGCCTTAGATCTCAGTGTTGTATGATAAATAATTCTATTTCAGAGAGTAAGCCAATTAAAACCGGCGTGCCACAGGGTTCTATCTTGGGTCTGGATACTTGAAGCACGTCAAGGTACTGACAACACACGCTCTTGGGTCGCTCTTCTGCACTGAAGTGAAAGTGTAACGACTTTCAAAGTATCCGAGTGTATTTCCAATTCGTATTTGGCCACCGGCCGTGATCTGATTCACTTGAATCTGGTTCTTTGCCTTCATAATATGCAGTTCAAGCTGGCAGGTTCAATGTTTTCATTGTGTCGAGGAATACTAACAGAGACAATTTACCCATGACCTATGTCACAATTTTGAATTAATGACAAAATAAATACGCCGACAGTCACTGCTGCTAAAAGGTGCAGAATTCACGGGAGATTTTCCCATGAAGCAAAAATATTCTAAAGTTGCAAGTGTTTAATTCGTTTCACTAATTGCCCTCAGCAACCAAAATAGAGTTGAAAAACAATTAACTACCTCTATGTTTGTGTGCAAAAAGAGTCCTGAGCTATTTGAAACGGAAGTCACAGAGGATGCATCGAAAACTTTGCACTCCCTCAACTGTTTCTGTGTTTCCGTGGAGCCGAAGTGCACAAAAACACGTCAAAAAAGTCAGGGAGGAACAGAACTTCGAGAAATGGTCATTTCGGTTGGAATAATAAAAGAGGAATAAGTTTAGGGTTATTCGTCTTCTTGGACAATTTTTCAGTGTATTGAAGAGCATTGTCATTAAACTTTTCACCCAGGGTTTGAACTTTAAAGTGTAGTTGTCTGATAATTACTGTCGTTCTTTTATCAAACTGATCTGGTCAATAACATTAATTACTATTGTTTGTATTCTTCCTTTATTATTATTATTATTATTATTATTATTATAAATTTCAAATGTTT
>JANVCJ010029440.1:0-13928 GCA_026413505.1 Epizoanthus ramosus | reverse complement strand
CCCCTTCCCTCCTCCGTATATAATAGGCATTCGGAGAACAAATCGTTAAAATATTCGAGCTGTTCATCTGGGTCGTCAGATGAATAGATTCTGTTGAGTGGCAGCTCAATGAAATCGTTAATAAAATCTTGCTCGTTTAGTTCCTTTAAGTTTCTAGTGTATTTATAACGTGGCTGATAACGATTAACACGTGCGTTGATGCAGGCAAACGGTGCATCATGGTCACTAAACTTTGCGCTAGGAATTACATCGGTGCCAGTGATGCGCGATGAATAGTTTGTAATGATATGGTCGATCATTATTCGTGATGTTTTGGTAACTCTGGTCGGTTTGGTAACAATTTGTTCGAGTCCGAAAATGTTTAATACATTTAGATAACGCAAGGTATGAGAGTCAGGTGCAGCGATGAGGTCGAAATTTATATCGCCAGTAAGTACGATAATTCCGTCCCAGGTGGATGCAACATGACTCAGCAGATCCTCGAAGTGCTGAAGCCAGTATAATGCAGTCGTTAGTATGTTTGATCTGTAGATCACTCCAAGTAGTATCTTACTGTTGTTGTTTCCTGCCAGGTATCTCTATCCATAGGTACTCCAAATCAGGTTGGTTCTTTTCAATATCATGGCGCCTCTTATGTAAGCCCCTACACCTCCACCTGTTCTGACCTCACGGTGACGAAATTCTGTGACGTATCCTTCTATTGCCGCGTAATCAAGCAATTCTTTCTGAAGTTTCAGTCATGTTTCACTGAGTAAAGCAACATCCATGGGGTATGTTTTCATTGTCAACAGAAATTCGTTAAACGTAGACATCATTGATTGGGTATTCAAATGCATCACCTTGAGACGATTGTGGCTGGTATTCAAAATATCTTGTATCTCATCAAGTAAGGTTTCATCATTAGCTTCAAATTAAAAGTGGAGGCAGCGTGGCGCAGTGAGCTGGTGCTTGGACCCGGGATCCCGAGTCGAGCCCAGTCTCCACTCGGTCCTGTGCTTGTACCTGGTGATCCCGAGTTCAAGCCCAGCTCAGACCCACGTTTGTATATAGCCAGCTGGAGTGCCTCCTGCCAGTTGGGGATTTTAACCCCTTTAATTTCATTTCATTATTAATTCATTGATTTAGTGGAGCACCTGTAAACTAGCTGATAAGCTAAGTGTGTATCCACGTTAAATATAGTATTTATTATTTTATTATTATTATTATTATGACTTATCCATATCAGGGCATGTATGGAAGGGCAATACCGATATTAAGCATTGATTGCAGGTCCAGTTCATGGGCATGCCAGCGCTAATTTGTTTGAGTTTGAGACCAGATATTCCATAGCATCGGGCATGCATGAGGGACATGCAGACCTCGCACAGAAACCATTTCTGATTTTTTTTTCACCGATTTCTCACACTACGGCTTTTCCTGTTTTTGTTCCTCTCAGCCGACTCTCCAACGGAGGGGACGACTGGGCCCGGATTTGGTGACACATCCCCAGAGGTCAGAAGAAGTTGAAAAGTTGCCACACTGTTAAGATAGTATTATAATCTAGACTGTGCTACATAAATACTAATAATTATATAGTAATAATGATGATAACACTTATATTATTACTAATTATTACCATTGGCATTATTGCAATTCGTTATAATTGATTTAAGCATACTGATGAGTCGGCATTTTTAAAAGGTATTCAGAATACTGTAAGGTGCATGGTCGCCACTTATACTGACACATTGTCTTGCTTCTCTTATTACCAAACAGAGGAAAATGTAAAAGTGGTGGCTGTTGGAATCGGCAGCGGCATAGACAACAGCGAGCTGTTGGAGATCACCAGCGGAGTGAAGGAAAACGTTATTCACGTCGGACGATTCGACGCACTTCTTGGAACGTTGGGACGCGTGATAAGAGCACTTTGTTAAAATAATAAGTTACGATACACGCCTACTCACTCCCTGCTGCTATCAATCATTTACTTTCATTCCCCATGATTGCCTATCATTGTTACTCATTATCTATTTTTCTTAGTTGTGTCCCGCACTATTCTATTTGTCTGTGTTCTTGTCAATACCATGTCGATCATTTTAATTTCCATCTTTCCTATCATTACTTTTCATTTTTTACTATTGGCATACATTACCTATTCCAAATTTTAAGGTTAAAGTTTAATGAAACATTTAAAAATAAACGTTTTTGATTGACTTTAGTGAACTGAAGCATAGCTGAGAATATATGCAATTGTAGAACAAAGATAAAACTCCCCTAGGGAACAGGATTAAACAGAAATCAAGTACTTATTTTGTCAGGCTTGGCTTAAGATTTACAATGTAAACTGCCGCCAGTGTGCTAGGCTTTCTCCTAGCCTCCTCCGCAGGTAACTCTAATTTGATATTCAAGGGAAGAAATTGGATATTCAAGAGCAGATGATGGCAAATGAGGGCAATTGATGGTGAAGAAATGAAAATGAGAGGAAGGGAATTGCGGGCTAGAGAGAAATTAGGGGTAGGGGTCAGGCAACTCTAACTTGATATTCTAAGGCAGAAATTTGATATTCAAGGGCAGAGAGGGCAAGTAATCGCAAATAGGGCAAATGATTGCAAATGAGGGCAAATTATCGCAAGGGAGGGCAAACTATCACAAATTAGGGCGACGGGAGCAGACGCAAGCTCGACGGAAGCGGAGACGGAAAGAACTGGAAGTTTTGTTTTGCTTCCGTCTTGGTTTCTGCATCCGTTGAGTCTCCGTCGCTTATCGACAGACCAGTTTAAACCAAAACGACGGAAGCAGAAGCGGAAACGGGACAGTTGAGTCAATTACGATTATCATTTTGAAATTTTGCCGCATTTTTTACCATAGTATCAATGGTTTCTGTGGAAGTTGATTAGTGGCTCATGTACTAAGTGCATGCCAAAAGGGATGGTTTACCTGACTCATTCTATCCCATCTTTCTAAAACCGTTTGGATCCATTTATATGCAATATAAACCAATATGTGCTACGATTTGCTCATCAGTGATTCTAGGGTTCCTGTACTTTCTTTCCTGTTATAATAATTATATGGTATTAACTTGTAAATTCAAGTACAAATAGAAGTTGTTGTCCCCGCCCTTGTTTTGCATTATTATCCTTTAGTATTGATTTTGCTGGAAAACATCAACATACGCAATGCCTATCAATTAGATATTCTATGTGCTGTTTATTTTGTTTCTGCTTTTGTATTCATCAAACAGGACAACGATTTTTCCAGTTATTTCAGTCATCATCTGCTCGATCTTTCTATTTATTTCAGGAAATAGCACAGACCAGAGATAAGAAGGAGGATGACTCACGACAAATATCTGCATCAGAAACGTAGGGTCTAGAAAATGTAATACAGGATAGCGAAACCTGCAAAAAGAAAGACTAAATAAAGATATCAATCTGAACTAAGCTGTTCTCAAAGTTACTTGAAAAATACTACATAAACATTTGTTTCATGTGAACTGCTGGAGTACGCGATTGATCAGACAATATAGGCGATGGATGCTCTTCTGCAAATCCAAGCCCCTGGGGAATCTCCCAAAGAGGTTTCTCAGTCTTTGTTTTTTGTTTAACATTACATATTACATTGTTGATGTTTACAAAAAATACATGTATCGTTGCTGAGATCAGACATACATTACGTGATATGTACATTTAACATTAAATTAAATTAAAGAAAGAACTGAAAAAAAGATGGTGGCTGGTACATTTACCCATAATTGTTAGCGCACGAAAACCCTACGTATATTCATAAAGATGCACTGAAAGGCAATAAAACCTTCAAAACTGACATTCCCAATATTTTTAGTACAGGGACGAATTTCGCAAAAATATGTGGCTTTCTATGTGCCTATTTGTTTTGTTAGGTTCGCACGGTATTGTGGTTAAATGTACAGCCGCCATCTTTTTATTATGGTCAATTTGTAAAACTAAATTAGAAAAATACAAGCGGTAGATTTATGAACAATTTGTGGTCATTGCGCATAAAAATGTAGAACACACAATTTGGTCTGTATCTTGTCGTTCTCTTTAGTTTTCGAAAACAGCCCATTTTGTCTTAAGAATTTGCAAATGATTACTTTTGGTTGGTATATATTTTTCAACACAATACTTTCTGTTGTTAAATGCTGTAAAATAACTATTGATGGTTTGTCGTTATTTTTTCAACATTTCCATGTGTGTACCGATGCCCAAAGAATAAAAATAAATGAACACTGTAGAATCATTAAATCAATGTTTCACAAGTCCAAGTATTATACATCCTTTAAACATTTAACAACGGCTCCCAATATTTACCAACTTTTTCCAAAATGATTGTACCATGTCACAGTAAACAAATAGATGTGTAGCATTTTCCACAAATTTGCACAGGAGCAGGAGTCACCATTTACATAACCAATTTATAAATTATGCATTAATAATAATAATAGTTTTATTTTTTAAAATGCGCATTTAAAAATATTCTCAATGCTCATAACAATCTAAAAAATCTAAGACAAAACAGATATCATTACTCTTTTTATTATTTTTGTGGTTCCAAATGTTTATTGACTTCCGGAATAGGTTACTTTCAATACACGTCACATCCGGTTCATACGGGAACTTTGTAAGGCCATATGACGGTCAAAATCGCCATTTTGTTACGAAGAGAGAAACACAATGACAGATTGGTTGCTAAAATTTCTGGAATAGAGATGAAGGTAAGAGGTGTATTGCAGAACAAGGATTGTTGTACACAAAGGGAAGAGATGCCATGATGCCACAGATTCCGTTCAAAATGGCTAACAAACAGCGAGTTGTCAGAATCAAACAATTTAAATTCAGTGAAGAATTGAGTCTCCCCATGCTCGAGTATATAAGAACACTTCGTGAAAGTTTTTAGTTTTGAGTTTTACTTCATAGTTCTATTTAACAGAATGACATGATTCTTACTTCCTTCATCGAGCCCTTCTATTATAATTTAAATCTTTACTTTATAATTGCTCAAGAACATTGGTGTATAACCAGCTGGCGCAATGACCCAGTTCCGACTGATCTCCGCAGTATTTGGAGGTCTTGAACCATCAACAGATCTGGTCAGCCAATTAAAAAGTTGTTTATAGCCTAGGGTTCAATTTCTCTGTTGAAGCTGCAGTTGTAGTGACAATTGTTGCTCGTGCTTGTCTCCAACATAAATAAAGGAAAAAATACCGTAAACTAACTAGCTGTAATAAATCCCAGGAAATTGAAGTTTCGGGAAATCATTTGCAAATTATCCAGTTTCTTGATTGAATATCTGATTCTAGATTTGATAAAATGTTCCAAAAACCCAGCATCTTTGTCACCTTCGGCAGTGTGACTTTCTAATTCCCGCCATTTCTGCCGGAAGTGAACTTCTGTTATGGAAGAAAATGCCAATTACATTGGTTTAGGCATTAATATATTACAGTATCCTCACCACTGAATTATGCTCAGCTTCTAACAAAGACATTACTCAATTCGGCTAGAGTATAGCTTCTTGTTGAGTTTGAACTGAAAACATTTTGTGTGTTTTTCGCAGTTTAATTCGAGCGGTAATGTAGTACATCCAGCCTTTCAATTGATAATCTATTTGAAAACTTCTATTTTTTTTTATTTTTGCGCTTTCTTAGACACAACATGGTATAATAATGTATACATTTTATACTATATGGATCAAAAGGCCCATTATCCAATAGACCAGTTTCGCATTCGCAATTGCCGCTTATTTCAATGACTACAGACTCATTTGTACAGTCCTGTGGCAACCTCGATTTTCCGTTAAATATTCAAAAATGCCAACGATTTACAATTCTGTGTATTGTTGGAGGTGCAACTTCTCCTTCTCGCTGGTATTTCTGAATAGTTAACACGTATTCGATGTTAACACTACAAGTGAGTCTGTTGCCATTGTAATCAGCGTGTAATTGCGAATACGAAACTGGACTATTGAAACAGATGGGAACATCAGAACGACTGTCTATCCAAGTGAGAAGCTTTTAGTTTCAAATTACTTTATCTTTCCAGGAATGATTTATAGAAGATTGCTTTTTGGACATATTGTGTTCTAATTATTTCGAATTAGCCTATGTGCTGTCAAATGTTAGTAGTATCTACTCACAATTGGAGTATTTCGCAATAAAACTGGGATCTATTTTGCAATCTTCAACATCATAGTTTCAGTTTAAAAAGAAAAGTTGAACTTGATGATTTAATATGTTCGTAATGTATGTTTTCCAGAAACCAGTATTTTCGTTAATAATTCGAGATATCCACCCAGGTTTTTTAAGACTTCAAAAAAGCCTTTGATAAAGTCGTTTATATCAATAAACTTGAGACCTCGAAACTCATCTTACTTATCATTCTTTGAATGTTTCGCAGCCTTCAATAAACTTTCGTAAAAATCCATTGGAGAGAATACTTTTTGTTACCTTATATTTACACAACAGCAATAATTGTGACAAAAGAGCAATAGATAAAGCTTATTTACGTCCATATTATTTGAAATGTACTAAAACGATCGCTTTTATGTTTTTGTGTATGCCTCGTAACAAGAAGTTTTGACAATCCGGTTAAAATGTTTATGATTCGCCCAATTTTGATATCCAAAATCTTCTGCCATAAATTTCTCCGAAATCCTGTTACAGAAATGTTTTAAAGTGAGTACAATATCATGACGGCAATATCATGAACTATAACTATAAGTAGTCTAGGCTGTTTTAAAAATGAACGATCAGTTTTCAAGAAAAACGACTAAATGCAAAAATGACAATGACGCCATTGTGTTTCCATGGCAACTCTGATCTTAAAAAGACCAACTTTATTTCAACCTTTATCTATCTCTAGCAGATCTGTAATGGTCATTGTCCCGATTTCTTTGCCACAAAGACGTAATTTGTTTTCAAAGTTGGCCGGTATCGTTAGTGAAAAATCCGATCGACTCACTTTAACATATTTAGAAATTATTCAAAAAAATTCGAAAATCTTCGAAAAACTTTGGATCATCTTCAGAAAATGTTCGGAGGCAGTCGGAAGTTAGATGTCTACTGTCGCACTAGGGTTACAAGGTGGCTACGGCTGTTAAATGACTAGAGTGTGCTACAGGGCGACTTGTTATTTTTCACATTAAATACGATATTTCATCACATGTTGCGATTATCACTTTTATTTCACGCATAAATCCTGGTAATTTATGGCTTAGTGAATAATGATTCGTTTTTACACTCTCTTTCATGACCATAAGTATAATACACTCCTAAGGCTTTGACTATTTTTAACCATTTTAAACCCAAAAGTGTTGAACTAATATTTGCTTTATTTGAACCTATCCTACTGTAAAATGATTTGACATCATTTATCAGATCAGGCTTGAAATTAAGAGCTTGTAAGCATTTGAATAAATAATTCCATTCAAGACTGTCAAAGGCTTTTTGAAATCAACGAACAACAAAATTCCTGGAATATTTTCTTTTTGTGTATACTAAATTACATCAAGAATGATAAGATAGTTTCTCTTATATATCCCTTTTCATATACCTAAACCAAAGCTGCATTCCTAGCCTAGCTTACCTAGAGCTTGAAAATGAGAAAAAGTATCAAAAATCCTCGATTGATCTCGTTAATACACATTGTAAACAAAAAAGTCAATTCTGAATCTAAATAAAACAACTATGAACGGCGGATAAGGAGGCAGGCCGTTAACTTATATTCGATTTAGGTGTTATTTTGGTAGTCTACTCTCCAGTTGCCAGAAAGTGAAGGGTAATCGATAACCTTGGACCAGGTGAGAGGCTTTCCCGCAAACCTGTGTTTTGTTTCCGTAAATCATACGCCACTAAAGTAAGAATTTACTCAAGTTTTCCTCCGAAGGGCGGAAATAGGATCGATATCCTCGTGGATCTTCTTGTTAGAGTTCCTGAATATTATTATTATTTCCTCCTTGATCGTCTCGTCTCAAGATCCATTTCTTTACCCAAATAGCTCTCTTGCGTACGCGTGTTTTTGGGCGTCGCTTTCTTCTCCGCAACACCAGTAGTAGAAACGCAGCTATCTGTTGCTTTTGAATTCTCGCAACCATTTTCCAAAATGTTGAAGCTTCGGCAATCTTGTCGCGCTTTTTTAAAATCAAACACTACACAAGTACTACAAGTGATCTGGTGAACCCGACAACAATCGACTAGTTTGTGGCGAGCACACTGCCGTACACTCCCCCAAAAAGTCGGATCGTGTGTGGCGGGCTTTAGTTCCCTTTTAAATCGTTAATGATAAACCATATTCACCAAAAGCAGCTCTAAATAAAATTTAACCAATTTAAAGATCGTGTTTGCATGGATTACTTCTCTATCACAGTTTTATGAGTTTACTTCGTTGCCGACGTAGGTGAATTGTTTCAATAGAATTTATCTATAGCGAAATATCGAGACGGCAATACGTAAAGCTTGCTTCTAACTCGACTTCTTCTGATCTTCGCACTGCTAGTTTCTACCAAATGCATTTATAGAATAAGATCCGTGGCAGTTAAAAATAAATACTTAAAAGTCTATCAGTCTAACCTACATGTATATATATTTATGCTATACTCGACTCAAAGAAATAATGAGACTGCAGCTTTTTGAGCCTTTTATGTAAACCTGAAAGTGTTCAAAAGCTTGTAAATATTGCGTGATCCAGTTTTCGTGTTTACGTTTAGGCGGGAATGAAAGATTTTAGAGCCAATAAAAATTTAGGTAAACATGATGAATTGGGGTGGCTATGTGTCTTCACGCATGCAGCATGATTTTCGAATCGACAAAACAACTTGCAATGATATGTCCTTTGCAATTAGAAATCAGTTAAAGTAAATATTTCCTAATTGTGAAAAGCGAAGTGTAGAACTGCTACCTTTGTTTAGAAACAATGTGTCCTGTTTTGACACGTGTCTGCCTTTGGTACTAGGCTTTTTTCTAAAACATTGTGTTTTGCTATCCAGTCAATAATACTAACGTAAAGAACATATAGCTTAGAGAATTTCTGCGATTCTGTTCCTTTGGAGGGAAAGCCTATCCCGTTTTTACCAAGCAAGGACAACGATCGAAAATAACTTGTTAGATTGTGTATTTCGTACATGTGCATCCACAATGAACTAGTTGCCTGGCGTGCTGTCACACGTTTGTAAATTTTCGCTTCAAGCGGCTTGGTTAACGGTAAGGCTTCATGTTGGCACTGGTGAAAGAGCGAGCAACTCTCTGGGTGAACGAGAATGTCTTGTTGTCCTTGGTGCCCTCGGTGATAAAAATAATAACGCCCAACTAGCACTGTATGGTTTTGTGAGAATAGTTTCACTGCCCTTAGAATAGGTAGATTTGATCGTTATTTTTTAGTAAAACATGGAAAATGTATTTTAGTACTTTACGTAGGGGTCCAACCCATACTTTCTTAAGGCCTTCCTTGATATTTTATTTGATTGTACAGTTGACTAGATATAGCCTAGTGGTTAAGTTCACAGATAAGTTGTTGGTGTTGTAGTAGAAGAGTTGAGGGTTCCAGTCGCAGGGTAAAAGTGAAATAAAAGAGAGATGGTATAAGAGTGATGGCATAAGAGTGATGGTATAAGAGTGATGGTATAAGAGTGATGGTATGAGAAAGACAGAGATGTGGATTATGCAAGTCAAATAATAAAGGGAAAAAAATTATTTTTATTTTAATTAACATACCACATTTTGAAATCCAGTGTCTCGATCATGTTTGATCTGAATGACCCCAATCCCAAAAGATCTTGATCTAACTTTTCATTGGGTATATGAAGACTCATCCACCTGTCCAAATCCGGTGCGATGATTGGCCATACAGCTCATGAATAATTAATGAGTTTGAGAATGAACATGAAAGGTTCAAAGATTGCTGGCTATTCTTTTATTGCTGTAAGGTGTCTAAAAACAGTTTCAAAACTTTCAAAGGAGGATACTATTAAATCGAATGTACTTGATATGATGTCGCTGACTAAATTTGAGGTATCTGTATCTATATTTTGATATTAGAAATTAAACCACTTTAATGTTTCGGTACAGAATATTTGGATTTAATAAAACCTTCTCGAAAGCTAATGAGAAATCCTTTTTAATAGGTTTTTTAGAAATGTTGAGAATATGTTCTTTCCAATGCAATAATAATATTGTATTAGCACTCCTAGGTATTTTTTTTAAAAAAAAGTAAAGTGGTACATTTTATAGACTCAGTTTGAGTTATCTGTTTAGTACTTAGGAAAGATCGAAGGAGTCATGTACTTACTATGTGGCGTGTGAAATAGGTCATAGTTGGTCTTGTCTATATATAGCGACAATTTGTTAGCAAAGTGCCTTTCATAAATTTTGCATAGCTCATTGTTTACTGTTGACCGAGGACCAGCAAAGAGAGGAAGATCTAGAGCTGAAGATGCTTTATTACGTTATAATAATAGTGTTCAGAGGCGCTTTACAGTAAAATATGTTATATAATATGAAAGTAATGCAAAACTTTTGCGATATATATAAGAATTATGGAATTCATTTAAGATAAAAGCACTAAAAATATATAGATAAAAATACTAAAAAGCCTTTTTCAGTTTTTGATAAGCAATGTTGTAAGTTTAATAATTAACTAATTAAGTTAAATTAAAAACGTTCAGCGATGGCGATTATCTGATTTCATTTGGCAGGTCGTTCCGCAAAGTGTGGGCCGAGATTGAGAATGCTCTGGCACCATAGGTTAATTTTTGGCACAGATACGAGCTTTTTAGATCGGAAACGGAGGCTACGTACAGGGTTGTAAGGCAGCAGAAGTTATTTCAAGAACAGAGGAGAGTCGATCGGAGGTTGTTCGCAAGTTGGGCTTTGAAACCAATGAAAGCATTATATGACAATAAATATATTAATTGATAATGGACTCTCAGTGGGGGAGTTAAAATATTATTATGGTTAAAAGCCGAATATTATAGGGTAATTTATTTAATGCATTTGTTGCACATTCTCCCAAATCAAATTTGTCGTGGTTGTAGCACAATCAAAAGTTTATTTGGTTTTAGAACCTTTTTATTCGTATCTTTTGCAGGAATATGCATCATAAGGAAAAGCCACAAGTCAACATCTGATAAAATTAGTGATTTGAATGGTGCTATGGAAAATATCTCATAGCTTTGAGCAGTTATATTTTATGTGTGTGAAAATGAGTTGAAAGGTTTTAAATTCAAAGAATAAGTTAACTTTAAACCACAGAGAATCCACATATTTTTTGTCTTGATTGTTTCGTCTACTAATGTTTAACTAGTGTTCTGAAAATGATAATAGGGGCTTTGATTCTATTGAAAACTCATTTCAAATAATCGATTCCTGCCCATGTTGGTTATTTTGTTATTATATATATAGTAAAAGAGTCCGAGTGTAATTACCAAGCTATTTGCGTTCCCTATTGAGATTTTGTATGGTATGTTTCTTCCTTGTCGGTTTGTTTGTCTTACTTGTCGGTTTGTTTTTGCAGAAATTCCAATATTCATGTGGTCCCAAGAAACTATCGACAGAATTGCTGTAAAAGGGGGCGCAATGTTTCGCACAGCACTTCTCGATGGGCAAATTCCCGATGCCAACACTCTGTCAGTTAACGATCTGTCGCCTGCAGTTTGCTGCGTCCCAGAAAGCGAATCGTACAACTTATTCATAGCTGCTGAAATCGACCAAACTGCGGATGCATACGCGCCCAGCTACAAGTACAAACTCGCTGTCAAATCCAATAATTATACTAGTAACCTAGTTTCCCCCTCGGCATCACTTGCTAACCATTGGTTATTACTAGTATAAGTGTTTTAAAATGGAAATGTATTACGTGGTCAAGTTCTTAGCTTTACCATGATAGTTTCGTCTTGATCACTAATTGCATTTCTCTGAAATGTTTTATTCTCCTTGGCTACTCACGCTGTTATGCCAGAATCAAAGTCATTGCCAAACAAATATGCACAACTCGTTTTATAAACTGAATTGGTGTTGGAAACTGACTTAGAGGTAGCTGTTTAACTTTCTAATTTGACTGATACATTGCCAGGGTTCTGCCGCCCAAATTCAACCCGGTTTATAGCGTTGCTGATTTGTCATATTTTGCATTCTCACCCTAAAAATATTTATATGCCCAGCGATCACATCGATTATGTGGAAACTAGGTTGATCGTTAGGATCGCTGCACTTGTTTTTGAGCAATCCTAGCCCACCCAGGATCCCAGCAATTATATGGTTCCCCTTTCATATACCAAGACCATAGCTGCATTCCTTTCCTAGACCTTGGAAATAAGGAAAAAGTGTCAAACGTTTTCGATAGATCCTATTGTAAACAAAAAATTTTGAAGATTGAATCTGAACAAAACAATTGTGAACGATATGGAAGCAGGCCGTTAACTTATACGATGTTGGTGCGTTATCTTGGTAGTTTTGATAATGAACGTTTCAGGTGATAACAAAGTGACTCAATCGCTGTGGTTCGTGAAGAGGAAAGACAAACTTAGTTTCTTTTGAAATCGTTTATGACAAACCATATTCACCAAAAGTAGCTCAAAATAAAAATTAACCAATTTAAATATCGTGTTTGTATGGAAATTAGGTGCATTGTTTCAATATAATTCATCTAAAGCGAAATTTCGAGACGGCAATAAGTACAGTTTTTGTTTAACTCGACTAATTCAACTGAAAACATTCGTTCTGATCTTTGAATTTCTAGTTTCTACCAAATGGATTTGTAAGAATAAGATTAAAATTTCAATCAGTCCAGTCTATATATATTCATAGAGTGGTTTCACTTAGCCAGTGAAATTTTATTACTTTATAAACTTTGTTACTCACTAAATATTTTGTCACTATAATATAATTTTGTATATTGGTTCCACAAAACATGAACCCACGATCGAACAAGTTTAATGAAGGTTTAATTGCGTTTAGATGGAGGCTGAAGCAGTCCTCCCGCCACCCTGGTTGTCAAGCAAGTTCCATATTCTCAGCTGTAATCAGAAAAATACTACTCAACTCAAATAAATATTGAGACTGCAGCTTTATGTAAACCTGAAAGTGTTCAAAAGCTTGTAAATATTGCGTGATCTAGTTTTCATGTTTAATTACGTTCAGGCGGAAATGAAAGATTCTTAGAGCCAATGAAAATTTAGGTAAAACGTAATGGATTGTGGAGACTACGTGTCTTCACGCATGCAACATGCTTTTGGCGAATCATCAAAACAACTCGCAAGGTCCTTGCAATTAGAAATCAGTTAAAGCAAATATTTCCTAATTGTGAAATGCAAAGTGTATAACTGCTCTATTTAAACAAATCACTCCATCTTTCCTAAAAACAATCTTCCCTGTTTTGAAACGTGTCTGCCTTTGGTGCTGCACTTTGTTCCAAAATATTGTGTTTTGCTATCCAGACAATAATAACGTAAACAACATAGCTTAGAGAATTTCTGTGATTCAGTTCCTTTGAAGGGAAAGCCTATCCCGTTTTTACTAATCAACAACAAGGATGGAAAACGACTTGTTAGATTGTGTATTTCCTACACATTCCCAATGAACTAGTTGCCTCGCGTGCTATCACACGTTCGTAAATGTTCGCAGCACTGGCACGTGGCTTAGTAAACGGTAAGACTTGATGTAAGCATTGACGAAAGAGCGAGTGTAACGCAAATCCGTATATATTCGCTTCAAACTAGTTTGATTTTTGAAAGTAATGCTTCAATTCATATGAAAGTGTTCAAAACAAACAAAGTGTAGATATAGTACCAACTTTAGAAACTCAAAATCAGGAGAATGAGAAAGAGGAACAGAAGAATAGTGTCATTACAACAAGCATCTGTGAATGTGTTCAGAATGAAGAAAGTGTGGATATAGTACCAACTTTTGAAACTCAAAATCAAGAGAATAAGCAGGATAATAGTGA
>JANVCJ010029329.1:0-13929 GCA_026413505.1 Epizoanthus ramosus | reverse complement strand
AGAGGAGAGGAGAGGAGAGGAGAGGAGAGGAGAGGAGAGGAGAGGAGAGGAGAGGAGAGGAGAGGAGAGGAGAGGAGTGACAAAAATATCAAAAACCGTGAAACTCAAAGTGATCGTCGTAAATTACTGTCCACGGAGGCAAGTTTATGATACGTGGCACCTCGGACGGGGATATTAATGTGAAAGCTCAAACGAGCAAGATCCCAAAAATCTAAAGCTTAGGACATCGACTCAATTATCTTAGCCGAATGATAAAAGCGAGTATAAAGGAACTAGATGGCAAACTCAAGGTCCTCTACTTCACACTGTCGAGAACAGAAGGCGTTATAGTGAAAAATGACAAAGAGGTCACCGTGCGACATAAAGAGTCAGTTTGCAAGTGACCAAAAAGAGGACATAGAAGAACAAAACTTTATTGGTGGTGCGACCGCTGAAAAGGGCCAAAAATGGGCGACACCATTTGAGGAACACATAGCCCAAGCCGACGTGCAGGCAAAGACAATACAAAATTGTGTACATCAGCTGGAGCAACAGAGGAAGGCTGCCGAAGAGGAAGAAGAGAAGCAGAAAAGAGAAGCTGAGGAGCGACACGATCATCAAAAGAGTCTGGAATTTGATCGAGAACTCCTTGAACAGAAACTCCATTATCATACAAAGATTGAAGAGAAAAAGCAGGACCTCCAAAAACATGCACAGGCGGCAAAACTGTTTGATGATGGTATATTTTTTCTTCAAAGTTGAGCAGTAGAACTGGTGATAACTGTATTTTTTCTATTTATTTACAGACTAAAAGAGAAGAAAGCTTATTGTGTGGAGCGTGAGGTAAATTCATTTTATTGACCGGTTGCAAGGTCGGTACAGTAATTTATTAAATGGTCAACGAATTTCGCGCGCTGTGATTGGCTAAAACGAGGTCCATAAGCTCCACACGGTATCTCCAAAAGACCTTCCATGCAGTGAGAATAACCTTCAAAGGTGTCTCCATTGGGTTTAAATACAATGGCAAACCTACCAACTGTATCCGCTGTTCATCACTGAACCATGTGCAGCCAGTTATACCTATGAGAAGCCTGGCTCAGAAACTACACCAGCCACAACCACAGCCACAGTTGTGCAGGACCGATCACATGCGAACATGAACAAGAAACTCGTAATCCCAACTCAAGCCCCTAAACAGCAACCAAAGACAAACCCATTGAAACCACAGTCTCGACATGCCACCATCGCCGTCAAAACCCTCGAGTGAAAAGTGTGTCGACACTCAAATCGTGTGTACTCACTTTGAGAAATTTCTCTAAGATTTACAATACATGGAAGACAATACGGTTTTCCAGCGGGTATCTGCCGATACAGTCCGCAATGCTCGTGCAATGTATCTACAGAACAAGAACGGCAACTACGCCAGCAATAAAGACCATTTTATGAACGATTACGATGAAAAATAGTATAAAAGTGTATAATACGCGCTTAGAATAAATTGAGAGACACCATCGAAAAGGACGCTTACACTAAGCTGATGACTACTTACAACACTAAATTTTATTCTCATTATGAAGAGGCCAATAAAACTACTCGCACACCTACTTCTTCTTAAAATGGTTACCAGGTTATTGCGATCTACTTTAATTTTTTAGTTCTTACAATGGCTGTTTTCACGGCATGTACAATTAATGTCAAAGGAATGTAAGGCGACGCCAAACGTGCTGATATCTTCCATTCCGACATCCTCTTCCTACAGGAAACACATGTACAAGTTATGCTTGGGAGAAAGAGTGAGGGGCACAGCCTTTTGGAGTTGCAGCTCTAGCAACGCAAGAGGCGTCGCTATTTTGTTGTGTCCATCTTTAGAATTACTCTAGTTAATGTGAAACAAGACACAGAAGTTCGGGTTCTGTGTATCTGCCTTAAACTAGCAAACACGCCCATCCAACTTGTCAATGTGTATGCACCCAATGAACAGACGGAAAGAGTACATTTCTTTGAAAATCTCTAGAATTACTCTTACGCTGGCTCACCCATCATTATTGGTGGTGACTTTAACTGTGTGGCTGACATACACCTGGACAAGTGGCGAGGCAATCCACACTTCTTTAGACCCTGGGCTGAAACTCTTCATAACTTCACTGAAAATTTCACTACTGTCGATTTTTACCGGCATTTAAACAAACAAGGACGAGAAGTCATATGGACCAATTGAAGGGGCACAGTGGGATGACGACTTAATCGGTTATACCTTCCTTTGAATTTCGTGTCTCCCTTAACAAAACGTGTCATCTTACCGTGTCATTTTTCTGACCACAACATAGTTAAAATCTTTCTTGAACTTCCTGACACCCTGCCGAAAGGAAAGGGCATTTGGAAGCTCAATGTCTCTGTTTTGCGTGACCCGGAATACACATTGCAGGTCAATGAATTCTGGGCCACATGGCATGAACGCAGGGCAGAATTCCCAGACAAGTGCCTCTGGTGGGATGTGTTACCCCAGGGTTAGTTAACACCGGGGTAAAATGCAGTTGCTGAAACGCGGGGTAAGTGTAGGTTATGCATGGGGTAACTATCCCAGGATAAAATTGTAAACATATCCTAGAATTCAACAGTAACCCACAAATCGAGTGGAGGAAGTTCACCAGTGACAGACGTGTGTGCACTGGCGCGAAGAGACAAACATAGCGGAAGTTGGCGTGACAGACGTGAACGGCGTGAATGAATGTGTATCAATACTGCCAGTTGTAACAATAGTAAAACGTAAACGAAAAAGCAACTTTTCTTCGGCCGAAGTGGCTATTCTTATTGATAAATTTGAGGAGAATAAAGATGTATTGACATCAAAATTATTGGAAATAGAAGCAAAACAATGTTGGAACTGCATTTCCCAAATTGGAATGCCTAATGGCTACCAGTGTTGGCAACACACTTTCCAATGTTGGAATGTCAGACAGTTATCAATGTTGGCAACACACTTTTCAATATTGGAATGTCTTACAGAATTACCAACTCTATTTGAATTACCAATATTGGTATAAATAACACTAAACCAATGTTGGTATGCCATACTAGTTTTCCAATGATAGTCCCATCACATACCAACAAAATACCAATGATATACCTTTTATTTTTTCCTGTAATATGGGTCCCATGACTCAGAAAAGTAACTTCTAATGCAGTCACAGTCATCATGATTGTTTTATTTTATTTCAATTTCAGATATTGGTAATGGCGAGGCCTTGAAAAAAGTCATTGAGGCAGAGAGAGGACTTTTACGAAACAACTTCCCACAATCATTGATGGCTCTGGCTTCTGTCACCATAGGTGCAAACTATGAACTCATTGTTAACTGGTTTGGTGCCTGTGCTGTGCCAGTACTCGTTTGTGCTCCACAGTCTGCTAAAACAACAGCTCTAAAAGCTGCACTTTCCGTTTTTGGGCAAAAAGACTATGTAGTTCAAGGTACGTCAAACTACATTACTGTAGGTATTGTATAATTAAGTGCCAAGAACATATAAATCGGCGTGTGCTAAACCCCGGAATGTCGGAACGCCGGAATACTAAAACCCGGAACGACAAATGATGGAATACTAAAACCCGGAACGACCTTCCTCTTCTAAATTACTAAAACCCGGAACACAAGTTTTTTTGATATTATAAAAAGTTAAATATATTACACCATAATAAATGGTGTGAATAAATATTCTTAAAGTAAGCCACAGAATAAAGTGACTAAAAACTGCTTTATACTAAATTTATAGTCTGAGTAAACAAGGCATTTGCCGCATCCTGACTTGCAGATGGACCGCCCCTTTGTCTCCCGGGATGGACGTGACATGACCTCCACATACCTGCTGTGAAGCACAAAGGCACATATCTAAACAGAAATAATCACAAAAAAGTGGCATGCAATTTCATCGTAGTAGCACTTTAAATGCTAATACTACTGTACAAAATTGCAGAGTTCCAATAAACGATAGAGATATGTATGTATGCACATATCGTCAATGCATATTTAACTAATCAATTTTGTTTGACCAAAAAGAACATCGCCCAAACCACGCAACCCTCGAGTATCTAGAGAACCTACTTCACAATGGGTTCTATTACTTTGAAGCGATTTCCAAAAGAGACACAAACAATGTTTTATGTGGCATCTACGGACATGTGCAGAAGTGTACTTAGGAGACAGAAATGAAAAGAATTGCTGCTCTGTGAAGAATGCAAGTGGGTCTCGTCCAGCACACAACGGTAGCAAGTGATTATACATATATTTGTATTTCTCATGCACATGTTTTTATTAAAACAGCATAGCAGACGTAAGCCAATCAGATTTGAAACTTATATTATCATGTCACTGGCATTTTGGTATTAAATGGTGAGAAGAAAACGGTCGCCAGTAGTGAACAATGAGCAATGACAATGAGCTTCACACATTCAAGATTTGATGTTTCTTCGTTAGAATAAATCAATGGTATATATATATATACACACACACATTGTAACCATCATCATGTTTGTCTATTTGAAAATGATATATCTTCACAAACAAGAGTGTTATAGCTTGTGTACAGTGAGTCCAAGGACGGCATGACTGCAGGTTGTAGCAAGGAAGCTACCGGTACAGGAAGTCAAGAGAAGTTTATGTTAAGTCAAGAAGAATTTCTTGAGAAGATCAAGTTTGACCTTGCCGAGAAATCGGTCTTCACAAGAAGAAGCAAGGGAGGGGGGAACTAAAGTTTGCGATTCAGGAAATTCCTCCTCTCGTCGCTCCAAGACCACAAGTCACTGCAATCGTTAACACTGAAAAAAACAAGGAAAGTGTTCACCTGAAGTCCTATTCCAAAAAGGAAGGTATATGCTGCGGACTTGTCAAGTCTTTACCATATTAGTCCAGATAAGAGAAGGATTGTGTTCAATCTGAAATTGCTATAAGTGATAATTTTTTAGTTATTATTTATTGTGGTGCGCTGTATTGATAAGCAGTGGCTTACACAACAGAGGCTTGTGCCTGTATTTTTTTTCTTTTTAAACTATTGTAAGAACACGCGAGTAACTTGGTGTTTCGACAAGCTACGTTTATTCAATCTAAAGTTCTACAAATGAGTCACTATATTTAAAGCTAACTAAGAATGAGAATTATTTCCTGTATTCACATTTATTAGTACGTACTAAGTACAGCTTCATTGTGGTACAAGTTGTGGTTTGTGTGTCTTGCTCGGAGAAATCGGATAATGGCAGGAAGGCTTGCAACCCTGTTTGAAAGCAGAGTTTTTCGTGTGCCAAAATCGACAGTTACAATATCTTTACTTATCTGGATTGTAAAATATATTGACTGCCTAACATCAGTCAGAATGTGCATAATCATGGGGGGAGGGATGCCACGTGTATATGCACTTGTTCACTGTTGGTGCGATGGCGACAGTGAATGTGAAACGGATTATTGACAAACAACATACATGTCACCACTAATGAAGAAATTAATTGATGAATGTCTTGTTGTTGATAATGAAAAATGATGTATTAGGATAGCCAGAGCGGCCAGAGATAGTCTGTAGTGGCGAAGAGAGCTTTTTCTTGGTGAATATGAGAATGCTTGCTGAGTGTGAGGTGGATGAATCTATAATTATAATTTTATTTTATTGAAAATGTCACCCAACTTTAACGAAAATAACAGAGTACTTTCCCTTGGTACATATGACAAAAGCTGCATTAATTATTCCAATCTGAAATGATAGGATTGAGAAGAGAACTCGATATTCTTCTAATGCAAAATTTTGTCCTGTTTTAAACTTGACATATTGATTGTGGGAAAGGGGGAGGGGGTGTTAGAGAGAGCTTACTAGAAGGGAGCTTACTTATTTCCAAGGGGGATAATCAGAGGGTTTATGGTAAATACCACTGAAACAGAAAACGTCCCATATCTGAAAGTGATGTGCCACAAGCATCACTCTACAGGTATGTGGTAGTGTTGAGCCGTACCTCATTCATTCTGGTTTTCTCACCTGCAGACTAGCTAGAAAAGAGGGGTCATAAAAACTTACTGAAGTTATTGCTACGTTAGTTCCCAATGCAAGTGTTGTGTCAGAAAATCAGATGGTGACTCAAAGGTATAATGAAGTGGAGAAAGTTCCCAAATACCAGGATACAGAGGAGAATCCAGTGATTGTACCAACTAATCTTCCACTGTTGACTCACCTGTTCTTCTGTCTGGAGGTGGCTGGATGTGGCAGACTGCAATATCCGGGACAACAGGGCCCAATGGCAGTTCTTTCTGTTTCATCTGTAAAGCAAAACTTGCAGACTTGTCAAAGGGCACGTAAGGGCACTCGCTATCATCTGAGAAACAGTGACTTTGAAATGCCACGATTCAACACTACATGCTATGGTAAACATTCTATAAGATACCAAGGGCCATTTCTTTGGTCAAAACGCAACAGATAAATCCGAGAATTAACAAGTCTTAACTCCTTCAAGGCCCACATACGTAAAATAGACCTGGCAAGTCAACTTGACAATAATAGCAACTGTTGCAATCTCTGCAACATGTAAATAGATGGACAAGTTCTTTTTCAGTGCATTTAGCTCCACTGTTATCAATGTACATAGTCTTAATAGTATTAACTTCATTTCTAACTAAGTCTTTACATTTAGAGTAGGTGTCCATAATTAGCTACTCTAGCTTTGCATATTTAGCTCTATTGATATCAATGTACACAGTTTTAATATTATATAGGTTCATTTTTGTCACTTTTAACTCCATTGAATTCTAACTACGTCTGTACTTTTAGAGTAGGTGTCCCCCAATTAACTAGTATTTAGCTCTATTGTTATCAATGTCCTTATTTTAACTCCATTGAATTTTAACTATGTTTGTACTGTTATAGTAGGTGTCCCCTTTAGCTAGTTTAGCTAAATACATTGACACATGAATAAAATTATTATTAAAGGGTGTCATTCATTCTCCAATTACTTTGTCCAGGCAGGGAAATATGTTGTGTGAAAATAACATACAACGTTTCATGTGTACAAGGTCCATGCCTTAAAGCCAGGGACCATACCCAGGGCATGTGTACAAGGTCCATGCCTTAAGGCCCGTTCAAACGGATGCAACATCGTCCAACATTGTTGGTCCAACAATGTTGGACGATGTTGCACTGTATTGGTTGGGAAGTGTACAAACGAATCCAAGACTGTCCAACATGTTGGATAGCTGACGTGATTGCGTGACGTGTGGATGGACACTCTGTGCGCACGCGATCGACCGGCCATTTTTGTTTACATCCTCTGTGCTGTTGCAAATATGGCGGTGCAACAGCGATTTCTGAAACGAAAATGTGCCGCCATATTGCTCTTGGACTTGTTTGAAGAAGACTGTCATAAACGAACTAAAAGAGGGAAGACCAGGGCGTGGATAAAACGGAGAGAAGAGAAGGGATATTTCACCAATATAGTCAAGGAGTTGATGATTGAAGACACTCCAGCGTATCGCGACATGATGCGGATGTCGTACGAAGATCTTTCTTTTATACTTGCAGCTATCGAACCGGTTATAACTCCACATCAAGTAATGGGTGGCCATAAAGTGGTCACAGCAGCAGAACGATTAACATTGACGATCCGGTTTCTAGCAACAGGTGAAACGTACCATTCTCTGAGCTACCAGTTCCGCATATCTGTGCCTGCAATTTCGTATATTATCAGAGGCACTTGTGAAGCTATCGTTAAATGTCTTGGACCATTGTATATGAAAGTTCCAGCAACAAATGAAGAGTGGCTTCACATTGCAGCAAGATTCCAGGAGAAATGGAACTACCCGAACTGTGTTGGAGCCATTGACGGAAAGCACATTGTTATGCAGCCACCTGCCAATGCTGGATCATATTATTACAATTACAAGCACACTCATTCGATTGTATTAATGGCTGTTGCAGGTCCAGATTACGAGTGCATTTACGCCGATGTTGGCACCAATGGTAGAGTTTCGGATGGCGGAGTATGGAACAAGTGTAGCTTGTCTCAGTCGATCGATGATGGCACCATTTCCCTTCCTCCACCTAAATGCCTGCCATTCAGTGGGGACACAGAAGTCCCTCATGTGTTTGTTGGCGACGATGCTTTTGCTCTTAAGCGACACATGATGAAACCATATCCACAGCAAGGCCTCAGTGACGAGAAGAGAATATACAATTACAGACATAGCCGAGCAAGAAGAGTGTCTGAGAACTTGTTTGGAATCGTTGCAAACCGCTGGCGTGTCTTCAGATCGATCCTTCTCCTCCCGCCAGATACGATCGAGTTTCTAGTCTTGGCAGCTCTTGTTATCCACAACTACTTGCGCAAGAGCTCATCTCGAAACACATACTGCCCACCAGGACTGCTCGATTTAGAGGGTACAGATGGTAAAGTTGTTCGTGGGCTTTGGCGCCAGGATTCCACCACGGACACGTTCTTTCCTCTTGGGGTTCCACCCAGAGGGCACAATGCATCAAATGATGCCAAGTTAGTGAGGGACACCTTCAAGGAGTTTTTTTGTGATGTAGGTGCTGTCAACTGGCAGTGGAGTTTGTGTTAGACTGACCATTGACATTTATGAGTTGTGAGATCAGTTACTGATTATTTTATTCAGTGTCTCAAAATTGGAGGAATACCAGAAATTAAAGCCGAGGCCTGTGCGTGTTTGTGGGGGGTACTCCAATAGGGTTGCAAAGCCAAAGGATTTTTTTTATTGGTATTTTGGGGTTGGCAAATTTGCCTGGTATTGTTGAGGGGTTGTAATATTTAGGCTGCTATTTTTGGAGTTGTAAAATTGGAAAATGCATTGTATTCTTTGGCCCTGGGTAGTTTTGGTTCTGTAAATTGTGGCCCTCTATTGATTTTTGGGTTTTAAATTATGGCATCATTCTCACCTCCCTGTCAGTTATATACCAGAATTAACCATCCTGGAAGCTGGGGCTAATGTACAATTACATGAATGAGAATCAATAGAAATAGATGAAATAAGGTAAAATATCCTATCCTTCTCAGAAAACACTTTGATTCACCAGTCAATTGCAAGGTCAGGCTCTTTTAAAATCAGCCAGTGGTCTAGTAAGGATCATATAAATTATTATTCAAGAAGTGAGTGGGGTGATGCATGCACAATATTACAAGATTGTAAGATCAGTGACATTTTATCATTTCAGTTGTGATTAATTGCTAGCCCGGGGGGGGGGGGGACTTCCATACATAACCTATACGGAGACGTGCCGCCCTTCAGGGTATACTGTTCAGACCTTCTTGCCATAAACAGGGTATCAAATTTGGGCTTTTGGGAAAATTTATCATAAACAGGGTGTACAATTTACACTTTTTCTCGATTTAAGGTGTGTAATTTGGACTCAAAGTCATGAACAGGGTATGGAATTTGAACGACTTTTTGTCATAAACAGGGTCAGGGTTTGAGAGCCTTTGCGGCACCGACCTACCCAATCGTAGGTTGAGTACCCCCCCCCGGATTGCTAGCTAGCAAGTTAAATATGGTTGAGAATACTTAAATCAAATTTTTATGCAAGTTAAGTCTTGAAATTCGCAAATACATGTACAGACTGCTGCTTGAAATTATTATCCTGTATTCATTGTCACAGTTGAATTTAATATTTAGATTATTTTGCAATTGTTATCAAAGGCAATTTCCATTTTTGTTAGTTGCTCAGATAAATAATGTGTCAACATTTAATTGTACAAGAATATAGTTTTTAAAGATAAATAATACTATTAGTATTATTATATTATTATTATTATTATTTAGTATCACAGCTGTAACTTAATTGTTGTGCATGTTCTTCTTTTATTTCAACATGTAAACTGAGACATTGTGATTGTGTAACTATAATATAATTAATTACAAGTAAATTGCAAGCACTCAGCTGATATTTATGTGCACTTTTTATATAGAAAATAAATTATTATGTTTTTGGCTTCAAAGCTTAATAGTTATTTAATGTGTTGTGAAGAAAAAAGTGTGTCAGTTAATTATTACTCTTGTTCACTTGAAAGATATTTAGATCAGAAAAACTATGAAGTGTTTTCTCACGAAAATATATGTCTTAAATATCTATCTATCTGCATGTCTGTCTATCTGTAATAATAATAATAATCTGTCTGTCTCCCTGCATGTCTGTCTCCCTGTCTGTCTACATTTAACTCATGATATATTATACTCAAAACACAGACTGGTAATGATTTTATTTAGCCATTCTTCTAATTAATGTACACATAATGATATGAGTCATCTTCCAATTCACCATGTATAATTAAGTTAAGAATATATTTAAAGTTTAAAATATGTAAATGTTTAAATTATAAATGTTTTCATTGTAATTAATGTCCTTGACAGGTTATGAACTGAAAGAATGCAAATGTAAGTTACAATAAATTATATATACTAGAAATTAAATTGAGGTGTGAACACCTTCAACTTTAATTAAATGCAATTTAAAAATTGTATCATTTTTCAGTGATGTATTGTAACTGTAAAAATGTACAGGTATTCAATAATGTCTAATAAATACAAGCCCACAAAAAAACTAACAAATAATGTGTTCCAAAGCACTTTTTTAAATTGAAAAGTAACAAATTAAACTGACTTACATGTAGATGATGATGAGTAGATATAATTATAGTCTGTATTAATTCAACATTTTAAGGCCAAGGTACACCCAAATACGGTAAATGTATGAAAAAAAAGAAATAAAAAATTGTCATTTCATGAAGTATGAGCAACAGTGGTCATGTGACTTAATTGGAGCTATTTCTTGTACACAGTTGCAGTCAAGTACCAGGTCGGGTAGAACAAAGAACAAGTTTGAACAAAAACACACTAGTTTCTCAATGTTAACCATCTTGCTGGCGCCTGAACCCATCATTCAGGGTGAGGATGACTTATTTCTGCAAATTCTTGATGAACTGTCAGTGTTTGTGCTGTGAATTTGGCAAATAAGTTAAATCTGAAGAGAACTATTTCAAAGGACAAATTGTGCAGGTAATTTTAGACTGTCTTGTTAGTGACATTTTTCTGGTGAAATATGATATTCGGTGGAATCTGTCTCAATACAAAAATGTTCCAGTGAATAGTTTTCAATGTTTTTCTGTTGATTTAGCTGTCGATATTGTCTGAGTTAGTAGAGTAATCTAACACCCAGTTGCCTGCTATGACTACTGCAACAATCTTTGTGCAGTTTGGGTCCATTGAGCCTACATTTCACCACTCAATATTTAAAATTTAATTGCTTTTAAAATAATCATCCAATATGAGGTTCACAACACAGATTGGCACATTCAAATATTTTCTGGGCTGTTTTTCTCTTGTTTGCTATCAACATGGATGAGTCATCATTTTTAACAGAACCCAAATGCACCCCATTCTGTTGCCATGGTTAGAACAAAACTAATTAGCAGATATTTTGTCATAAATAGGTGCAACATTTTAAAATAACCAAAGCTTGCCAGAAGTTGTGCTCTGTAGGAAAAACAGTGGTATGGTATGGTTAGAATGTACTGGGGCCTTTATGAAATTCATTAATAATTTTTTGTAAAATTTGATATAATTATTTTATACTATAAAAAGTAGTTAAACCTAACAATAATAATAACAATAATAATAATAATAATAATAATAATTAAATAATAATAATAATAATAATAACAATAATAATAAAGTTTTGGTACTGGATACAGTTAATCTCTTATAAATATTTGGTCAATAAATTATATTCCGTAAATATACATTGGATGGATGGACCCAATGATATTTTTTGTAAACATTTATGAATGAAGTTGATGACTGTGTTATGCATAATTTATAATGTACTCAACAACATTTTTGTTTCCTATTGCCCTCTTTCTCTCAAAGTTGGGTCAGTCTGAAAATTAATGATGAGGAAAATAAGAAAATAAAAATAAAATGAAAATGAGTGTGACAAAGCCCTGTAACATAGTACAAACATTTTTTTAAAATTCTAGCTATATATATTGTAAAGTATTGAAAAGTATGGTATAGGTTCAGTCACGTTTTCTTTTATGCATGTATTACACTGAATTTTAGGAAGAAGTGGGTCAGTCAGGCAATGGTAAATTAACTATTTTATGGCATGGCCGAATGGACACAATAAATATATCTTATTTATAAATATAAATGACTCAATAAATATATTTCATAAATTACACATGTATAGGGACAATAAATATATTTTATAAATACAAATATACAAATATAAATGTACATGGACTCAAGTTTAATCTTATAAATATTTCCTCAATAAATATATTTCTTAAATAAATTCACATTTTAAAATTTATAATTTTATAAATATGGACTCAATGTGTGAATATACATTTAAATCAGAATTATTCAATATAAATATCAGTGAAAATATATTTGCATAAATAATTAAGTACATATTATACTGTGTCATAATAATTATAAGAACAAATGCAAAATGCAATCCACAGTTTAAATAGTACTAATTATAAAATATTTATTAAATGTCTCCTCTGTCAATGTGAGGTGTTCTGAGGCACACTCATGAATTCGCCCCATGTAACAGAATCCATGGACGATATGGATTCTGGATCCCGAGTTTAATAATCCTTTGGATTCGGATTCTGTCCCTCTGGATTCTGGATTCCAAGTTTAAAAATTCTCTGGATCCGGATTCCGACCCTCTGGATTCCGGATTTTATTCCTCTGGATTCCAGATTCCAAAACCGAAAATTGGCCGGATTCCGGATTCCAGCTTCAGGATTCCGGATTCCAACCTCCAAAATGTGCTGGATTCCGGATTCCGGATTCTCTTACATGGGGCGACATGAATATTCCTGAGCCAGAAGCTGGTGCATCACAGTTGCCAAATGGTTGAAAAGAACGATCGCGATCTACATTCATTTCCAATTCGAAGAAAATATCGCTGATTTTTTTTTCAGCTATCATTCTTGTTCTCCTGTCGAACTGTGCCAACTTTTCAGCCACGTAGAGGGAGAATGGACATTGCAGCGTAGGCGGTACTTGTGGTAGTGGCATGGGTTCCTTGAGAGCCTGTATGCATGCTGTAAGTAATTCCTGTCGTTTGGACTCCGTATTATCATTGCTAGAGGCATGTCTAGCTCTTGGCTTGCCTTTGGGCGTGTCGTTGCAGCTTGACATTGCCGGAGGCGAGATATTATCAGTAGTACTAGTACTACTACTATCAAGAAGGCTGCCATCGTCACTGCCACTGGTACTTGCTGCTGATTCTGGCCTTGCACCTGCATCTACTGCTGTTTCCAACTGCTGCCCGAGGCTGTCTCTACTTTTCCCTGCTAGCATTACAGGAACTAAAAACTGCAACCTCTCCCAGTACACCCAAGCTGACTTATAGCTGTCACATTCAGCTTGCCCGGACTTTCTCGATCTTGACTTTGTTAGCTCTCTGCCAAGCTGTGCACGTAATCCTGTTATTTTAGTTTTCACTTCCGGAATAGTGACGTTCAGCTCCTCCTCAATCTCTTTATAGGCCACATCTCTCTTTTCCCGCAAATGATACTCCTTGCTGCTCACGTCCCACAAACATATTCGTTCTTCGACCATATCAATTAGTTGCTCTACCTCCACGTCGGACCATCTTCTGCTTAATACCTTCTGCTTCGTAGCGCTGACAGCAACGACTTCGCTGGAAGCAGCCTTTCTCTTTTGCTTTACTGGAGTTAAATTTGTGGTCTCTTTATTTGCTTGTAGCTGCTGCGTACTTGCAGTTTCATTAATGACCTGAAAGTTTGGAGAGAAATCTCCCAGAGCGATAGTTGACAGCTCCGCCATATTTGTTTGTTTTGGTTGCGCCTCGGTCGAGCAACTTGGGCTCTGGGTATGAGTGTCTGACGTAATTGAGCACAAGTGCGCATGCGCACAGAAAAATGTTGGACGATGTT
>JANVCJ010029218.1:0-13930 GCA_026413505.1 Epizoanthus ramosus | reverse complement strand
CTCTCTCTCTCTCTCTCTCTCTCTCTCTGTCTCTCTCTCTCTCTCTCTCTCTCTCTCTCTCTCTCTCTCTCTCTCTCCCCTTTCTCACACAAATGAGTCTGTTTGTAGGCTACATCAGGTAGGGGTTAGCAGTACTTAAAAATGTTCCAAATTTATCAGAGAAATTGGATCTGAAAGAAAATTCAAGTTATTTTATATTTCAGCTGATTTATGATTACCCATCATTTCCTGGTTGCCTGCCTTTACTCATTTCCTAAACTCCCCAAATGTATTTTTGTCACTACACCTCAAATCCTAGCTGAGTCACGTCCAAATGCTCATGGATGACGACATGGGCAGGTTGTGTTTACCAATGCAAGGTGATTTACTGTATTTAGAACATTTTGGAGATACTTTTTAAAAATATATATAAAATTTGCGGTAGAGTGATCGTCTCGGTTTGTGTAGTCCTGAGAAGGACTGTTATTGGTGACTGATGTTTCGACAACCTGTGTGGAAGTCATTTTCAAAGTCAATAGAGCAAAGTTGGTCATGTAGGCGGTATTTGTATTGTTGGTGTATTGTATCATGTCAGTGTCCTTAGCGTTGCATTCTAGTTTCATGTGTTGGTCTAATTAGCAGTAGCTGTCAATCTCATTCCCTGAGCCCGCGTTCTTTTAGGCCTGCGGCGAGGAATGAAGGGCTCTGAAATAAAGCATGAGCCGGCACATGTGCAAACCGCTGCTATAGCGGCCTATAGTGACCCACAGACAATCAATATTCCTTATAAGGTAGTCTGCAGATCGCTGACTGGTTCGTGCTTTATTCCAGAGCCCTTCGTTCCTCGCTGCAGGCCTAAAAGAACGCAGGCTCTGGGAACGAGATTGAGTAGCTGTGTGGCTGGCTTGTGTTTGTGTAAATTACTGTTTGCAGTATTTTAAACTGCTCCAAATGTATTTGTTTATATTAACCCACTCCATAGCTTGGGCTCCCTGTGCGATCAGGATCAATAAGAATATGATGATTTAGCCGATGTCAGTGAGATCTCTCAAACAGTTTCAAATCTGCAACATTTTCTAGCTTAATATATCCTAAAAATTTCGATATGATTCACGGTACCAGGGCTCTAAAGGCCCGTTCAAACGGATGCAACATCGTCCAACATTGTTGGTCCAACAATGTTGGACGATGTTGCACTGTGTTGGTTGGGAAGTGTACAAACGAATCCAACACCGTCCAACATGTTGGATAGCTGACGTGATCGCGTGACGTGTGGATGGACACTTGGGCTCTGGGTATGAGTGTCTGACGTAATTGAGCACAAGTGCGCATGCGCACAGAAAAATGTTGGACGATGTTGGATGAAAAGTTTGAACCAAATCAAACTTGATCCAACAACATCCAACATTGTCCAACAACATCCAACATCGTCCAACATGGTGTTCAAACGAATCCAACATGTTGCGTCCAACAATGTTGGATGATGTTGGACCAACATGTTGGATCCGTTTGAACGGGCCTTAAAAGATAGCAATATAGGCGTGGCTCACAAAAATTTTACCCTTAAAAGATAGCACTCCAAAAGACCAGAAAATAGCATTAATTGGATTTATTAGAGACTATATAAAGACATCATTATCATCGAGCGCTTCCGTTTTCCGATGAATTTTGAGATCACCGTCATTCCGCAGTCTTCATTCTCGATTACTTCTTGTAAACATTGTCCTTTGGCATAACATAACAACACGTTTGGGTCTCGGTGACCCCTAAAAGATAGCAGACCTTTGGAAGACCCCTAAGAGATAGCGCTGGTAACGATTTTAACCTCTAAAAGATAGGTCGAGCACCCCCGTCTATTTTTATGGGGAGTCCCCCCCGGGAGTTAGACGTTAGGTGGCTGATAATGCGACAAGAAACTGTCAAACTGGTAAAATGTACCTTCTTCTTGTCCATTACTTCAAGCTTCAAATCTTCTCGTAGCTTGTACTGCCTGTAAAAGCCATCCCTTCCAGCAGAAAACACGTGACCATTGTGAACACAAATATGCGACACACCAACACGGCCATGAAGGCCACGTAACGAGTGGACAGGTTGGCAAACCTGCAATAAGATGCAAAACCGCTAAAGCTTAAAACAGGTATTACACTGCAGTAGGATGCACTTTAGGAAATAATTAATTTAGTAACACATAATGTTACAGTGTAAATGTACACATACTGATATCTTATCAAAAACAGAAACTCGTTTGATAAGGTATTTATTGTAAGGGTTTTAGATTTATTTTGAACAGCATACTCTATCACCTATCATAGAGTGAGCTAAGGGCGCAGTTAAGTGGGTTTCTTTCACTGTGAAAAACATTGAACATTGAACTAGGAAAGACGCAAGTAGTATATAATGTGCTGAATTAGCCCCCCAAAAAAGGAGCAGTTCGAGAGCAGGGAACACGTAATTTGCATTTTTTCGGGAACAGCTCATTTCCATAAAAAGGGGCACAGGGGAGCAGGGAGCAGGGAGCAGGGAGCAGGGAGCACATCATTTCCATATATTTTCACAAAACCTGGCGCAGTCTAAAGTTAATAACCGGTTCATACCGGTGTTTTACAAACAAGATTTTTAGTAGGGGTAGGGGTGGGTAGAGCTGCTGACCTAGGCAGAACCTGCCCAGACTTGCCCAGTCAATATATGCTGAAGTTTCGGGCGATTGCACAGAAATCTAAAGACTGACTTGAATGGCTTTTGTTTTCTCAGGCGATCGCACAGAACTTCTAAAGACTGACTACAATGGCTTTTGTTTTTCCATGCGGAGTGCACAGAAATTCTAAAGACTGACTACAATATCCTGGACCCAGAAATATTGACTTTATAGTTGAAAATGAGGTGAAATCATCCAGTCTGACTACACTATTCTGGACCCTGAAAAATTGACTTTCAAATAAGCTGAAATCATCCAACTATAACCAATAACAGTAATCTTTATTAATGACTACAAACATGCAAGAAATATTTTATAATTATAGTTTATTTCAAGTCAAGTCACTTCTTCCTCATCGCTTGGATAATATACTGTTATTCATCATCTGCCCAGTGGGGTTTAGGAAGTTTGACATCTCTGTATTTGTGCTGGGCCTTTACCCATAATTTCCTTCGAGCGGCTTTAATTCGCTTTTGCATTTCTCTGCGAATTCTCACAACAGTCTCGTGTGATGCAAAGGCAAATCGGCCAAGTCTGTTGTACTCTGGAGTCCCTTTTTCTGGGATTCCAAAAATCATCTTCTGCGCTTTTTCAACCTTTATTTGGATAGGGAATGGTCTTTTGCAGACGGACTGCGAGTTGTAAACTGACGCGCTCTTTGGTGTTACGCTAACAGTACTGCTCTCTGAATCAGTTTCGGATAACGGCTGATCTTCGCCAGAATTGTCCGGGACACTCAATATCCACAGATTTTAGGTGTTGTTAGTATCTGGGAGAGATGTACTGATGGTAGGACCAATTCATTTCGGTTGTTGTTGTTGTTGTTTCATATTCAGAAACTGCTGTAATTGTTGAGAATACAAGGTTGCCTTGGTATCTGGTTGTAAACCCGGTCTTTCCAAAGTGGTATGCATGACTTCATCTAGTCTTTGCATTGCATCTGTTATCGGCGAACTGCTAGATTTCTTTCCTTTGGCAGGTAGGAGAGCCAGCATCAGATTTTTTGCTCCGTGCATATCAACAGAAAATAGATCTTCGCCAGGCAGCACATTCATTCGAAGATGACAGTGGTCTGGAGTCGAGGGTTTCAAGTCTACAAATAAATACTCATAAGGCCTTGTGACGGCCGTGTCGTATTTTGGCCTATTTTTGGATAAATTGCTCTGTCTTTTGGGGGTACATCTGTCTTGCAAGGGTCATGACTTGCATTTTATCTTTTATTTTTAAATAAAACGAGATAGTGACAATTTAGACTGATAGTCCGATTGATTTTGCCTTGGTGAAATACGTTTTAAAGTAAATAAATCACACTCAAATTCCGGTGATGTGATCCCTTTGTAAACAAATTTGGGTGTTACTCGAAGCTTCCTGAAGCTCATTTGAAAGTCATTTTTTCTGGGTCCAGAATATTGTAATCAGTCTATAGAAATCAGTTCTGTGCATTCCGCATGAAAAAACAAAAGCCATTGTAGTCAGTCTTTAGAATTTCTGTGCACTCCACGTGTGACGTCAACAGGTATTGTTCGTTGAACAATGAAGGACATGCTCCCGAAAAATGCAAATTACTTGCGCCCCTTTTTATGGAAACGAGATTCCTCCAGGTTCCTCCAGGTTTTATGGAAATATATGGAAATGATGTGCTCCCTGCTCCCGAAAACTGCAAATTACTTGTGCCCCTTTTTATGGAAATGATCATGAGCTGCTCCCGAAAAAATGAAAATTACGTGCTCCCTGCTCCCGAAGTGCTCCCTTTTTGGGGGGGCTAATTCAACACATTATATACTACTGACGTAGGCAGCGATCATGTATGTAACGATTTTATAGTTCACAAGAACTGCTGAATCAATTTACCGAGGTTTTTGTAAAGCACACTAGGGTTTTATGATGCTGATAATTTTTAATTTGACACCGGAATGCTGGATTCCACGTTTGAGGATTTATTGGAATATAATGACTAGGAATTTGGCATGACAAAGGAGGAAAGGAGATCTAGTAAAATACGAATCCATGGGCCACTAGCTCAACTACGCATGCTCACATTTTAATCTACAGGTCTAAAAGAAAGAGAGAACCAGATGGAGAAACATGGATCTCCAAAATTTGAAAGTAAAACGTAAACAAATGGAAGTTGTGAGAACTGTCGTGCAGAAAAAGAGATATGTCTTTTCTGTCGGCTGCTAACCGGCTATGGAAATCAACTTCTTTCTCATGTGTTCAGCAACAGTTTGCTTCTTTTAAATCTTTGGAAGTTCAGTTTGCCGTGTCTCCGTTGACGGCTCTGATGCTTGATCAGGTTCCGGCTTTGGAAAAGAGTGGCCAGTAATCAGCTATAATATCATTTGGACGATCGGCGAGCGAAATGCCGAAATAGAAGACAGTAGTAATTTCGAAGTCCACTAGACTGAGTCGGAAGCCAAAATACATGTCGCCAGTGATTTTGTACATGCTCGCCATGTTTTGAAAACAGCCCAATGTACGATTTTCACTCCATTTTGTTGATCATTGCCGGAAATAAATTTCATTTACCTGTGTCCTAAATCTAATTGTCCAGTTGAACTTATCTTCAACTAGAAAGTCTTTTGGCAAACTTAGCGAAATATTGGACAGTTGGGTTTTGTTTTGTTTCCCTTCTCTTTTCTGTGTTAGTCTTACAACGCAGTGGAAATTCGGTAGCCGTCACTGTGTTCAGTTTGTTTGTGCAGTGGCCTTGAGCATCAGCAATTTAAGACAGTATCTCTTCATTCCATTTCAGTGATTTCACTCAGGTTTCATGACTTTGGCAATTCAGACATAATTTTTCTTCACTTTCTCACATTCTGTTGAGTTTGCTGACGAAAGACAATGCAAAATAAGGGGATTTATTAATGCAGTACGCGTGATTTTTAACCAATGAAATGCCCGGAAAACCTCGTATTAAAGAAAACATGGCGTCTATGAACTCAACCCATATAATAAATTGTAATACATGTAACCATAACCATCTGAACTTGGTAAAGTGTGCAACGGCTACTGACCAATATTCTTTTGATGAAGGTTAACTTCCACTTATAATAAATAAATGACGGTACTTATATAGCGCATCCTACGTGAATGTCTCAATGCGCCTTACAATTATATACGGCGCCGATGACTGCCAGTTACAATGGAGATGCAGGCCACAACACCGGGATCACTACCCTACTCTTGTTGACAAGTGCGTGGGTTCTTTTAAGTCGTCCGGTAGAACATCGAGAGACTAGACCAACGGCTTAACGTTCCTGTCCACTGTCGGTGTGGCGAAAGAAGTTCGCACAAATTCAACCCTCAGCAAGGCGAGTATTGAACCCGGGAACCCGAGTATTGTACGATCTACACACATTCATGGACAACTTTAAAACCTGGCCGAATTGTACTGTAAATGTTAAACTTTCCACTCAAAATCTTACATAATACTCAGCAAGGCATGCAAGCTTCAATTGGGAGAACAACGGGTGCAACAGTTCACATAATACCTAAAGTGGACTCTAACCTTGTCTGTGTTAACACTCCACCTTGTGTCATAAAGATGTAATGATCCCTTTCGGTCACCACAGAGGAGTAAATATGTGTCCACAGACCTGTCATTCGTAACTGATTGGTGTTCATGTGGCCAAGTCAGCAAGGCAGCACAGGTAGCCCAGCGCTGCTTTGATGGGGGCAGCCATAAGGAATGTAAGAGTTCCAGGTGAAGACTCTTGGATAAACAGTCCACTGAAACCCTCCACCAGTCCATGCGCCCCTCTGGCCCACAGGAAATTAGGTTGTGTGGTGCATCAGTTGTTGTCCAGACAAGGCTCAAAACCTTGCCTGAGTACGGCTTCACTAAGAGAGATTGCTGCCATGGCATGCCTGCAACAAAAGGAAACATTGAGTCCTGAGATACATGGTGAATGAATGATTTGGCTGCAATTTTGCCAGTCTGAAATAGGAATGCAAATTGTTCTTTTTTCTCGACCAAGGCTATGCCCATTTTTTCAATCTTCAGATAGACGTGTGTGATGAGGAAACCCTGGCTGAAGATTCTACAACTAAGGATGACGAAAACGACAGTGAGTGGGAAGAAGTGGACTCGGATGCGCAATAAACGTTCGCTCTACCCCACCAACCCAACCTCCTACAAGAGACTTCAGTATGATATAAGTGATACGTGTATGTCTAATATATACCGGTAAGTAAGTAAGTGTTATTGAAGTTTAAAACCTTGCAGCCTTACGGCTGAATTACGATAAATAAAATTGAATTACAGTATATAAATTGGTGGAGTATATAATGTTATATAATGCTAAGGTCCCCGTACAACAACGAAACAATTAACGTCGTTCAACATTGGCCAAAAAATGTTAGGAACTTGTTGGACGAATTGTTTGCACTGTTTAAGCGGGCCTTAGAAGTACATACACACTGTTAGAAACCTGAACAACACGTGTACAAACTTCAAAAGACTGCACTTACCAATGTGGCATAATTTCATATACCCCTGGAGATTCCCAAAAGCCACCAGCTGCTTACATGGTGACAATGACATCATACTGTATGAAGCAAAGTTGGCATCGCAGAGCAACAATGTCCAAGCTGGGTCAGTTGTGTTGTCATTGGGATGAGCAGGTACTTCGTCACTGATAGAGTTGGCTGGTTCTGCGTCGCTGTGTGGACCACTGCTCTTCCATTTGTACAGATACAAGCGCCTTGCAACAACAGAAAACATATTCAATGCTTACTGTATGTCAGCAGAAACGTAACTTGCAGGATCCTCTTTGACAACAGTGATGTAGTTAAGATTCTATAGCACAGATGCCTGGTAAGCGATCGCATATTTCTATTTTATATGTAATTTCTTTCATTTTAATTGACTGTACTATACTAATTTGTTTGCTATTACTTTCTTGCAAATGATTTTGAATAGAAGAAAACACAGTTTTTGAGGCCAAATATTTAATAAGATCACTTACGTTATTTTCACGATTATGTTGTCGAAATATCTTCAAACTGGGGGCATACACGTAGGCACCAACGGAAGATTAGTAAATTGTTTTAAGAGCAAATAATAATAATAATAATAATATGTCTTTATGTAAACACAACATATTATGTAAATGTATGAAATTATTATTTATAACACGAATAAGAGCAAATGGAGAAAATAAAAATAATTTGAAAACATCGACTTCCAGTACAGATGATCAATCAAGTTTACAAAATAAAGTACTGCATTTATGTTTTGAGTTGTATTGGTTGTGTTGCCAGTGCAATTTTTGAAACACTGACGTTATTAGCTCCAATTATCTTGTAAACTTGATAATCTGTATCGGAAGTCGATGGCTTAATTTCATATATTTCCTCTTAAAATAATTTACTGATCCTCCATTGGTGCCTTTGTTGGGAATTTCACATTGTCTTCACACTGAAGACAACTTGAACATCAGCTTATTGCATTCTGTGTGACAGTCAGTGTACTCTATAATAAAGCCTATTTATAGTATTGAACACACGTTCCTGGATTGTACAGTCTCTATTACCTGTATACTAGGTGCTCTAACACACTCTTGAATGAATGTTCTATAGTTGAGCGTGAAAGTCTTTCCTTGCTTTACAATACAATAGAATACAATTTTTAATTAGTACCATTTTGACATACAAAGAGAACAGAAAAAGTAGAAATTGTCAGGATTGTAGGCATTCAGCTAACTGTAATAACCAGAGGTTAGACTAAACAGTTAGCTCACTAAAACGACAGTTTGAAAGTCGAGCTGCACCGAACCACAAATAGCATTTCTCAACTAAAAGAAGATCTTAACGACTTGGAACAGTACTCTCGCAGCGCTTTCAGTGCTTAATGAAAACAGAGTTCCAAGAATAACTTAGAGCCCACGGCAGACAGGGTTCTTTGACAATAGCGTTTTATACACAAACTAATTCTTACCCCTCATTTGTCATAACAAGCATCTCAAACAAATTCAACAGGCCAAGCGATCTTGGAAAGTCATCTTTATGCTGATTAACCGAATTGTTCTCATATGTATCTGGTTTGCGAACAGACGTTGGAAGACCACTGTCAACAGTTAGATGTTGGTTGTTAGCCATGCCACCAAGATGCCACAACCTAATGCTACCATCCCCACCCCCAGTGGCGACTCTGTCTTCCTTATCGCTGATAGCAAGGCTCCAAATGCTTCGACCTGTAGATTAGAATGTAAAATACAATTATTAATTTGTGAAGCAAAAGAACAGTACATGTACTAATGTAGGTTTCTTTTCATGTCTATAGGTGGTAGTACAAGCTGGTTCCATTATGCTTTGCAGGCCAACGTTTCCTTCACTGCGTCATTTCCTGGTGGTACAAAACTTATTTCTGCAGATAGTACCATCAACAATAGTGAAGTATCACTGACAGCAATTGAGCATTCAGGTCTGCTACACAGCAGGCAATACAGTTGTTTGATCATTTTGTTTCAAGTGTCTATCTTGCTGATAGAGGGGTGATACTGACAAATGTTTAGGGTATTAACCTTTATTGTCATTTTACAGTAAAATGACTGACAATCTATCTTGGTTTGAAGTACGAACCGACAACTACAGTCATTTCCGCAAATATCTATCCCGAAAGGGTTTCAACCTCGTTCCCAAGGTCATTTCACTTTCTTGTAGAAGACTGGAAAGTGAAATGTACGTGGAAACAAGGTTGAAACGTTGTCAGTTTACATGTGACGCCCGTACATGTACATTCACTATTTAGGTCGTTTTCCCATACGCCAAACTCTTCTCTCGTATGGGTGGGATTTCAGAATTAAATGTCTTAGCAAAGAAATTGAGGTAAAGCAGTGTGTTCTCAAATGTTCATATTCCAAGCTTCAGAGTCCACCAGATTCATTCGACAAGTAGTCTTCCTTTAATACTGACGCAGTTTGACAGCTGTCAATTATTGAGTACAAAACAACTGAAACTCTCAAACGATCAAAATCAAAAAATCAACTCATACGAGTTTTTGAAACTTTTGATGCTTTTTATGAGTGTAAACTTACAATTTGAAATTGGAGATTTTTGCATGGATATTGGTGGACTGTTCCAAAGTGTGGACTGTTCCAAAGTGAAAAGGCTCTGTCGCCCAACGTAGTGAGTTGGGTATATCAGTTTCCCTTCTGAATTTAATTTGATTGTATCGGTGTTCTCTACATTTGTTACACTTGTGAGCTTTCATTACAGTTCACAAATATAATTTAGGGACTGCAACATTTCAAATGTTGCCAATGTACACATGTACATGTAGTAATAAGATGTTAGAAATATCAGAAAGATAAAATTAAATCAGCAGCATTGTCTGTTTCAGTTGTACTTTAGTTTGAGGTGGGTTAGGGTTAGGGTCAAGGTGAATTCATTAATTTCTGCACGTGCAAAAAGACTCAGAATCATTATCCAGATGTTCTTGTCGCACGTACATGAATCTTCCTAGGAAGTCACACAATTTACCTTTGTGCCCTTTTAATCTTTTCCTGACGTTTCCTTCATAACTCCAGACGCAGCAGCTACAGTCTTCACCGACGCTTACAATACAGCTGTCTAACAACTTGACATCCCACACCCTTGCTGTGTGTCCAAACAGTACAAGCAATGGCTCAATCTTGCTGTCTGTCTGTCTCAACAGGCCAATTACCTTCCAAAGACGTATACTCCTGTCATCAGACACAGAGCCAATTAAACTTCCTGTTCTGTTAAAATTAACTGAGAAGATAACCCCTTCGTGTCCTGTAAGCCGATGGAGAATTCCTGTCTGGCCAACTTTATTTGTCTCTCCTGTCACATTCCAAAGAAGAACCTGGTTGAATACTGTACCGCTGGCAAGAAGCAGGTCCTCTAAACAGTGTCCAAAAAACTGTGCTGTGTATCTGGATTATATACAATTTTAGTGTGAAGTCAAGGACCCAATGTTCACTGTTCATTAATATATAGAGGATATTACATGGCCGCACGGAGATACGATTTTTATCTTCGAGTGTTGACAATATCAACAGGAGAAGATAAAATTCGTATCTCCAAGCAGCCATGTAATATTCTGTTTGTTATTCACTAAGCCATAAATGTCGGAAATCGTCGGAAAATCTTCCTAAAATCTTCGTAAATCTTCAGTAATTTTCGGAAAATTTTCGGAAATGGTCGAAAATGCTCGAAAATCATTTTTAACAAATTTGGAAATTTTTCAAGAAATTCCGAAAAGCTTCGGAAAATCTTCGGAAATCTTCGGAAAATATTAAGAACATGTTGGGATTCGGATTTTGGTTGTCAACCGCCGCACTTGTGATACAAGGAGGCTGCAACTTTATATAACTAGAGAATGCTTCACAGGGAGAATTGTTATTTTTCACATGTGATGAAATACGATCCTATTTCATCACATGTGCAAAATAACAATTTTATTTCACGCATAAATCCTGGTATTTTATGGCTTAGTGAATAATAATAACAGTTATTGCATACCATAAAATTATACGTTATCAGATGGCTGGAGAGCCATTGCATGTTCGTCAGTATACATGCACAACCTGTAGGTAGAATTCAGTGGGTAGGTTTCATTCTCATATTGATGTGTGTCATTAACATAGGTTGCAAAACATCTTCTTCCATTGCCAAACACCTGGAAATTTAACTGAACCACTTTCAGTACATGGATGTGAAGGTGTCCCACTCCACTCCATGTGCCCAAATTGGCTCAGACTGCCTATACTTTTCTGAACTCTCTAAACACTTTCTGAATCCTTCAAATATTGCTCAACTTTATAAAGATATTTCAAAAGTTATGATTATTTCCCGAAGACTTTCAAAATTCTCTAAAGATTGTCAAAATGTGTCCGAACACCTTTCAAACACTTTCTGGAGTTTCCGAAATTTCTGAAGATGTACAATTAGGGTCTCAAAGATTTATGTAGGTTTTCGGATTCATTTTAATTTCACATGGGACAAAACATGACATTCCTCAGGGTGGGTATAAGTGGAAAAATGTATACTACAAAAGTATCATAATTTATTATATTACATGTATGTACACGAACAGTCAAATTTAATTTAATTTAATTTAATTTACAGCTCTTCGATGCACGTTATGCAAAAGCCTCAATTCCTTAAAATGGACTGTCTGCTCGTGAAGTCTGAACTCATGGAGGCAGTTACCTATTGGCGACTGCCAGTTGATCCTTAAACAATGCATGCATGTACCCGTGCCAAGGGTGACCTAGTTTTTATGAAAGGCGACATGATGAGAAATATCATGTGGTAGGACAACAGCCTAAAGTGACATATCCACAAACATATTCACCACTTCAGAGTTTAGAAGCAAAGTCTACATTGTACCCATGTATGAGTGCAACCCAGTGAAGCCTACTGTCAGTTCATGCCAGAAACCATGGTCAGACTGAATCCCATGAGTCAGATGATGATGACCAGAGCCTCCAACTAGACTCCCATCGTGTCAACATGCTGTAGAAGGATCCTGCTCACCTCCTCTGACATCAGATCTCAATGTTGCACATACTCCTGGAAGTACTGTCCATTCTGGTGTAACGAAGACTGGGTATATATAACAACTAGCAAATTTCCAGTGAACCCTGTAATACTGTATGTCATTACTACCAGACTGTACTGTCAGGCTACACTTGTCACATTTTGTTTACATTCTATCGTTCATCCAATGTTACAACAGGTAAAAAATAAGTAAGAAATATGTGATTCTGTGATTTCAATTCATACATGCTACAGTTGACAACCAAATGGGGCAATTCAACTGCAAATACACCAAAGTTGGATACAGAATGCTATCCTCTTCACATTGAGCGACAATCTTCGTTGCACCACTCTCCAAGTTCCAAATCCAAACAGCATTATGAGCTGTTGCAATGGCAACTGATTCAGGACCATCTGGTCCACTGTACAACCATTGTGTATCCCAGATTAAATCAGGAAGCAATGACAAGTCTGTCACTGGAGCTAAGCTGTTGGTGTTAGATATTATAAATTAGAAAAAATATATGCGTTAACTTTAAAATATACAGTACCACACTCTTTTCAATGTATATGGACCATCTCTTATGCATGGACCATCTCTTATGAATGTACAAGGACCATCCTGATGAATGTACATGGACCATCTCTTATGAATGTACATGGACCATCTCTGATGAATGTATATGGACCATCTCTTATGAATGTACATGGACCAACTCTTATGAATGTACATGGACCATCTCTTATGAATGCACATGGACTATCTCTTATGAATGTACATGGACTACCTCTTATGAATGTAGATGGACCATCTCTTATGAATGTACATGGACTGTCTCTTATGAATGTAAATGGACCATCTCTTATGAATGTACATAGACCAACTCTTATTAATGTAGATGGACCATCTCTTATGAATGTACATGGACCATCTCTTATGAATGTACAATGTACATGGACCAACTCTTATGAATATAGATGGATCATCCCTTATGAATGTACATGGACCATCTCTTATGAATGTAGATGGACCATCTCTTATGAATGTAGATGAATCATCTCTTACGAATGTACATGGACCATCTCTTATGAATGTAGATGGACCATCTCTTATGAATGTACATGGACCAACTCTTATTAATGTAGATGGATCATCTCTTATGAATGTACATGGACCATCTCTTATGAATGTAGATGGACCATCTCTTATGAATATACATGGACCATCTCTTTTGAATGTACATGGACCATCTCTTATGAATGTACATGGACCATCTCTTATGAATGTAAATGGACCATCTCTTATGAATGTACATAGACCAACTCTTATTAATGTAGATGGATCATCTCTTATGAATGTACATGGACCAACTCTTATGAATGTACAATGTACATGGACCATCTCTTATGAATGTACATGGACCAACTCTTATGAATGTACATGGACCTTCTCTTATGAATGTACATGGACCAACTCTTATGAATGTACATGGACCTTCTCTTATGAATGCAGATGGACCATCTCTTACGAATGTACATGGACCAACTCTTATGAATGTACATGGACCTTCTCTTATGAATGTACATGGACCTTCTCTTATGAATGTACATAGACCAACTCTTATTAATGTAGATGGATCATCTCTTATGAATGTACATGGACCTTCTCTTATGAATGTACATGGACCATCTCTTATGAATGTACATGGACCATCTCTTATGAATGTAAATGGACCATCTCTTATGAAT
>JANVCJ010029108.1:0-13932 GCA_026413505.1 Epizoanthus ramosus | reverse complement strand
CCGACTTAAAATCTGACTGGTCCCTAAGTTGATGGAAAACACATGAGGCACTATAATATAAACAAATTATTAGTTCATTATCCTTTCGATCTCAAAAACACGATGCGGGCGGGCGGACTTTTTTCAAATGTTTTACTCAATATGCTTTTATATAGAGCGTTTCTATTCCATAGATGAATATACATTTAATCAATAAAACACTCAGTAAACTCAACAAAATCTTTATTTACAGTACAGGTATTAAAGGGCAACTGTGCTCAAAACTTGCTAAAATTTACGTAAAATACAAATAGCTTAAAAAGTTCACAAATTCATTACGAGATCGAGAATCACGCCGATCTCGCTTGCCAAATGGGGAAATTCCGATGCGGGCGGGGATGATAACTGACTTTTATGGCGTTTTTTAAAGTTGCATTTATTTTATAAAGAAAATTTTAAACATTTCCTTTTTTCAGTGAATAATCATATTGCACGGTGCAAGTTTGGGAGAACGCGAGAACGTCTGTGGAAACATTCGCCTTCGGTTCCTGCTACCGCAACTATTTCTTGTTCTCCCCAACTTGCATTCGTTTTGCCTCATTACTCATGTTACGTTAGGGACAGTTCGGGGAGAGGGGTGAAGGGTGGAACAGTGCGTTTGCGAGTCCCCAGAAGTAGGTCTGCAACAGTTAAATTTTATGCAAATTCTACCTCCTATCCCCCCCCCCCCAAATACTCAGTATCGATGCATGGGTCTCTACCTTGTCCCCTATATACTGTTTTTGTTTTAGTACTAACGCCGCGAATAGCAAACACGGAATAATTAGGTCGTTAGGAACGCACAAGGAAGCAAACAGGGTGACGCTCGGCTTACACTTTTTTAAGAACAAACTTAATAAGAACATTGAGGCTGAAATCGTCTAAAAATATGAACAAACCAATAACAAACTGAGGCTGAAACCAAAATTTAATATACCGGTAAGAACAAGAACGAAACACTGATAAATGACGAGATACAACATCCAATCAGTTAGTGTTGCTAAGTAATTATTCTAACAATCTTCGTTTTCCAGCAAATTATTGTTTCAGATGTACTGTCATAACTACTTACATGTATTGCACTATTGACGATAACAGCGGATACGTGTTAACTATTTAGCCTATTTTATCCGCTGGATAGCGCTATTCAGTCTTTGAACAACCGGGGCCAGGAGGCTAACTAGAGTAAAAACGTTAAATATAGCGCGACGTTTGAACTCGGCCGTTCACGTGGGTTACGGCGTATCGAGGAGTGATCGCATCACGATATAGCACATGTTCACAATATCTGCAAGTTTTGTATTACTACAGAGGTAATAATATAGTTTCTTAACTCAAAAAATTCCTTTCTTACACAGGCTACCATCATGAATATATCAGGGTCAGTAAATCTGCTCGATCCAGGCGCTCGCTGCAGTCTGAACGCCAGCAAGAACACTTCTTGTTCACAATATGGCCCGCTACCAGATCCAATTGGACATCCGCTTAGAGTTGCTGTGACGTCAGCATATGCCATCGTATTTCTTACTAGTATCCTAGGCAACGGAATTGGCCTTCGCGTAGTATTGCGGAAGTCAAGTGTGAAGACAGTGTCAAGCCTCCTCATCGGGAATAAAGCATTTGCCGACTTGCTTACCACTCTACTGGCCATGCCTTGGATGGTAGTTTACGTCCATATACAGAATGTTTGGTTTGGAGCTACTGCGGGCTCGATCACGTGCAAGTTGATCCAGTTTCCCTTTGTCGTGTCCCTCGCTGCCTCAGTGTTCACGATACTGACCATCTCCGTGGGTCGATTCTTCGCCGTGTTCTATCCAATGAGAGGAGAATTCCTGCGCAATCCCAAGAAAATAACAGCCGTGATCTGGGCGCTAGCAGTCGTCATGATGTCCCCGTATTTAATCCCATATCAAGTGGTAGCAGGACTAGACGGGCGATACTACTGCATTGTGGACTGGGGCGGGCACGAGAAGACGCGGCAAGTCCAACAACTGTATTATCTTGTATTGTTTATTATCATGTACGCAGTACCACTCGCCATCACGAGTATAACTGCGCTATCCATTGGGAGGCGCTTATGGAGAAGACAAATGCCCGGAGATGCGTTGGAAGTGAGTAGGGAGGCTGCCCGCAGGTCCAATCGACAGGTGGCTAAACTGTTAATTACTATTGTCGCAGTATTTGCCATATGCTGGTCACCAGCACACACCATGCACTACTTCATGTATGAGCCGGACTGGGCTCTCATTCCAATGTGGGTCAAGCTGTTCTCATTTTGGCTGTGTTACGCCAGTTGCGCTATCGATCCATTTCTGTACATAATATTCAACAGTGCGTTTCGTAAGGAAGTCGAACGCACCCTCACTACCTGTGATGCTTTCAAGTCAGTTAGTCAGAAGAAGGCTTCTTATGACCTAACTGGCAAAAGAACAGGAGTGGCGCATGTCTTACCCAGACTGTTCAGTTATCGTAATGGTTCTATTCAGCCAAATGGCGCGAATTGAACTCTGGAGGACCTGGAAAAGAACTCCAACAGTGACCGAGTGGCGGGTTGTGACAAAGCGTACTCATCTCCCTCCCCTCCCCCGAAGAGCCAGTCATGGAACAAGTTTATAATATATTGGTGGACGTAGTAAAGATGCTGTTCAAAAAGGCAGAAAATAGGACTGTGCTCCAATGGTGGTGAAATATGTCCCGAGGACGGGGGGGGGGGGGGAAGACTCCCATACTGTTCATGACGGGGATGATCGTCGTACCTTTTTGGAGTTAGAATTGAAGGTTGCGGTATAGGCACCGCTTAGGGTGTTAGAGATGCAAACGAGCGTTCAACAAGGTCTCTTTTAGGGATGCAGCTTGCCTGATTATCCACATCAGAATAAAAACAACGGAAATACACTCTATTCGTTTTGTTGTTCTAGCACAGCTTTTTATAAAGGTCAAATACATGCATGTCATTCCTTTCCTATATGTAACTAAATATATGTAATTCTATGATACCTTTTCGGGGGAGTTAATGAGCTCGAGCCACACCTTTTAGGATCGTCACAGTTGAAAGTAATTTCAAGGACTGAAAAGTAATATTTGATAATGGTTATGGTTATGGTTATGGCTATGGTTAATGGTTATGGTTATGGCTATGGTTATGGCTATCGTTATGGCACTATCATATTTCTCTAAACCAGTACCAGAACACCCCTTACGTCTAAGCTTTGTCTGATCTATAACCTTGCCATATCAATTTTAGAATAGAAATAGCATAAACGGAAAAACGATTACCCAATCTCGTGCATTACTGCATCTAAAGCTGCCTTCAGTTTAATATGTATTTCAGTGACATTTCTAGTTTTAGTTAAGTCAGCTATATTAAGGAGATGACTATTTGCTTCTGTGGGGGTGGGGGAGAGGCAAACAAGTTTTCGAAAAAGTTATAAAACAAGAGTCAAGAGAGATACTGAGACTGTGAAAAGCAAAAAAACGTCAGTGTTGCCCAAAATTGTACGACAAAAAAATATCACAAAGCAGTGGTCCGTCCAGAAGTTGGACAAAAAAAATGGATAACAATTATTATATCAGTATGACTTGCTCCTCCTGTAAATGGGCCTTAAAGAAACCGTTAGGCGTTACGGTATTTCCCAATTATGCATCATACGTCCTTGTGTGGGTGCAGTGTTTACAGTTTCGATACGATCTTTCCTGTGAATTAAAATGGTACACCAACATGGCTGCAGCATAAAGTGTTCGTGTTTGTTGCTCCATGTTACATTATTCAGGTTCCAAAAAATCGCACTGCTCCAGCTGCATCCAGTTAGTTTGGCAGCCCGTACGACTTATACAAACTCAATCTGACATTTTAGTATTGTGTCCGAGTCTCTAAAATTAATTTACGTGATGTCAGTGCAAAACGAGAATTTTCTGCCAATATCTGGGAAGTCGTGGGCTGTCACAGGTCAGGAGAGGTGGTGGTGAAGTACACTAACCCTTACACTTAAATATTGGCCAGGGTATTATGTACAAATAGCTCCTTGACTTTGAAGACTGCGCATACAGGAACGCTGTATAAAATTACAAAAATTATAATTTTCTTATGAATAAGCTACGCGTTTGTTTCGACTGCAGTCAACCGTTAATCGTTATTCTTTAATTCTTCTCACACTCGAATGAAATAAACGTATTCTCTTTTAAAAACCTTTGTATGCATACAAACAGTAGAGTTTTTAGGCCTCAATTGAATTTCAATTCGTATATACCTATTCTACAATTGTTCCTTCTTCCTGAAATGACGATTATTAAAGTCCTTTTAAGGTTTAAACGGAACATGGCTTTGATATGCTAAACTTCAGTAGACTTTCAGTATGACGACATTATATAGAAATACTCCACAATTGATTCAGATTCACTCTCCTATATAAATGTTAGTAGTTAAATTTATCGCAATCGTGAGAGCTGCCTCGTAGCAAGCTGAAGACAAAAGAACCCGTGAGTCAGTGTGGCGCATATTTCTGCATTTATTGCCAGTAAGTACCTGTTTCTGTGCTACATATATCTTATCCAGCATTTAAAGTAAATTGAATTTCTACTTCACTGTTTCTATCAGCATTTTTGAATTGTTTAAGTTTCCGCTCTTAGTTACGGAATGCCTGTAATAACGAGAGACCCTTTAATTTCCTGTTCAATATTTTCGAAAGTGAATATATGAGTTTCATTTAATTGGTTCAAAGGCAAACACAATTTTAGTTTGTACAACTGAAATATTTGTTCAGTGCGAACGTTCAGGCCAGCTGCGTTATAGTGTGAAGTGCGAATGCTATTAACTTGGAGTAGATCTAGACAAACGAATCTCGCCGACTTTTCTTGCAATATTTCAACAGGAACAAGCACTACGTTTCCTGCTTTCGTCCGGGGGTTTTCGTTTTTGAAATATATTTCGTTTTGATCTGTGGGAAAGAAAACGTTTATCAACTAAAAAGAAACTTTCGTGGTTAAATTCAAAGGCTTTAATTTGCCAGCCTGCAAACAAATTCATTTTCATGCGCAGGCTAGCTAAGGCTTTGCTTGCTAAAGGAACTTAAATTTTCTCGAAGTGAAACTTTTAATGTTCAGAGATGCAAAGATGGCAATGCATGCACACGTTTTCGGTATTCTGCAAATACTAGTACATGGACTAATTCATATCTTTGTATATGCTTTGTGAAAGTTTTTGTTTCCTATAGAAATAATTAGCAATCATTATGATTTTTATGAAGGTAGTGTATAAACCGCTATCATCATCACCACCATCATCATCATCATCGTCATCCAAAACTCAACTTTCTATTAAGTAATTGCTATTATTCCTTAGTTAAACTGTCTTCCATCGCGTGTGGTAGCAATATATTATCACCTAATGCACCGGAATTTTGCCTCATCAATCTTATAGCTGTCTTAAAAAACTGTTTTAGTATGTCTTAATATTTGTACTATTAAAACTGGTCCAATTAATCATCAACTATCAAACTGTATACTGTCAAAATGCTATTTTGTAACTGTCAGCTATCATAGTAGCCGTCCATTATTTTAAAGGCCCTTTTGAAATCATTTTAACAAGTGAAGGATGATATAGAGATGGCGGGTATTGAATTACGAATCATCTTTCTAAATTTCAATACCCGGGATAAGTCCAGAAAATGAGAAATCAAGATTGGCATATTTATCGGAATATTTTGGTTTACGCCTTTGACTGTGACTATAACTTGCTATTCTAAATTTATTTTCTTTTGGTGACACTTTCTGGCCATTTTCATGAAACTACGGGAAAACGGTCGTTCCAATAAAATAAACCAATCCCTTTAGCATAGCTGGTTTCTATTGTGAAAAATAATTCTTAGACTGACTAAATTGTCTGAAAAGGCCTATTTAAACAGTTTTATCTTTATTAGCGAACATTATTCTCTAAAATAGTATTTATTTATTTATATAGTATTTCGAAACTAGATCAAGAACGTGCAAGTATTTCATTTAAGATTCAGCTCACGTAGTCATTGAACAAAATGAAGCAACTGCAGGTCATCTACAGACGAGCGTGTGCTTGGGTTTAAAGGCTGGATCTTCCAATGTGGAGATCGCAACCAGCGAACCTTGTAAATACAATAAAGAATACTGCAAGCCAAGGCTGATAGCTGATCGCATACTGCTCTTTCAGATTACTTTCCAATATTTCGGTTGGCACTGAAGACCAACATTCTTCAGAGACAAAATTGCAATTTTGTCTCTGAAGAAGATTGGTCTTGCCAACCGAAATATTAGAAAGTAGCAAAACGTTGTATGCGATCAGCCTTGTACTAAGTTTTTTTTGCACGTACTCATTGTATGATGACGTATTTTGACGTCACTGTCGTAACTCAACCGCAAACAAATTTTAAAACACACGTTCGCTCGTTAACATCAACCAGTTTAATATTGTTCTATGAACTGCGAGTAAGAACCCAAGTGTACACTCGCCCGCATTGTCAATTTGGAGCCTGTCTATTAAATATTACGGGGCCTCAATTCTTAACTTCTAATTAACCGCCAAACTCGTTACCATGGTTACAATTAAAACATTCTTCAAAGTCATTAATCTGCCTTCCCCCCACCCTCCGTCCTCCTTCTTTCCTTCCGCATTTAAATCCTCTTCAGGAAATCTAGAAATATTTCACTACTTACATCAGCCACGGTTCTACATTCCCATGTTTCAAAATTTCGGAATTATAGATAAATAAATAGAATTGGGATAAATGCCCGCAGAACTACTCGTTTGATTGTTATCTCGTTACTTAAGGCTGCCAAGATACAATTTTGCTCCAAATTGGCCTTAGATCTCACCGCGTGCAAACGTCACAGCTGACAACTGTTTAACTCGAGTGTGCCGGTTCTCCAGCCCCTCGGCTCTTTGTCGGCCGCCCTTCAGTTTCGCAATAAAAATGAACCATCAAATGTTATTTGAAAATATTTAAGGACACTTGTTCAGCTAATAAGCGTATAAAGTGATCCTACAAATAATCCACTCAACAGTTACAAGTAGTTTGCAATTTATCCACATTCCGTGTTCATATTAAAAGCCTGAAGGCAAACAAGTTCAGTGATATTTAATCACACTTTAATATCACGTGCGTAAAATGTATCAAAAGCGAAGGAATTTATTTCACTGATTTCGCAGTAAGATACAAACACACGGCAATAAAAGTATGCCATAGTTGTTATAGAAGAAAGAATTATAGTCAGATTTTGGAAAAATATGAAAGATTTTAGAGATTTCCTTTATTTCTTCAGTTTGTCAAAATAGTGCCGTATAAATCATTAAATGTATATTTTGTGTTGTTTCAATATTGTGATTAAAATTCGGCGATGTGTAATATAAACCTAAACGAAAGTATCTTCCAACTTCCCAAAGGGAGAGGCCCAGAACCTTTTTAAGTACTAGGAACCGAATAACTATTTCAGTAAATTAAAAAACCGACAAACATTAATACTCTAATAGTATAAAATAGGTCAAGATTTTGATAAAATAGGATTTTGAAACAAACATTTTCGCTCTAATATGACCACAATCAGGTTTAAAGTAACTGCAAAGTAGCATGATAAATATATATATACAAGTGTCAGGAAAAAGGACTTGAGGTTATGACAAAGCTAAGTTTTAAGAAATAATAGTCCTGTTTATTTAAAACAGTCTTTGAAGTTTGAGTTTGGGAAAAAAATAGTTTCCAGATGTTATCAGCATGTTTAAGAGATATTATCAGAGTGTGATATGTTAGCATGTTTCGATCTACGTGATCATCATCAGAGGTTAAACTCTGACATGCTAAGTGCAGACGAAGACAAGTGCAGATTGTGAGAAGATATTAACGTTTAACAGATATTGTAAGAATGCTGTAATCGATGACTAGAAATTAGCCAAAATTAATATCAAATAAAGTTCTTACTCTTCATCAACGTTGTGCATAATACATAAACTGCGGCATTTTCAAAAGTTCTTTCAAACCAAAAGCCATGACCTTCTTACTTTGAAGTGTATTGTGGAACGCGACTTTGCAATCTAAGCCGCAACTGAAGAAGCTCATGATTATATGACGAATAACGATTTAGTTATTATCTAAATATGTTCTTCGATATCTGCCTTGTCGCAAAGACCACCCTTAAATTTGCGGTGAACCAAGCCACTAATTATCTATAGATAAAGTGATACGAAACTTTCACGTAACTATATACGGAACAAGCTTGCCTCATAATGTAGAGTGCCCCGAGGTGCAAAGATTAAAATCAACTCGAGCGTTGTGTGGCAACAGTTTAATTTATTTGTAAAAATACTGTATGCTGATGTAATTCAAGAAAATTTAACGGGTTTGAAAATGTAAAATATAAAATATATGACTAAATGATATACTGCAAAACTGAACAGCCTGGTTCAATTACATTTAGAGGATATTTGAAATTTCAGACAATCATCAATTGACCATAATAAAAAAGATGGCGACTTGTACATTTACCCATAATTCTTAACCCTAAAAACACTCACAAAAATGCGCTGAAAGGTCCTAAAAACTTCAAAACTAGCATTCGCAATGTTTTTAGTACAGGGACGAATTTCGCAAAAATATATGGCTTTCTATGTGCCTATTCGTTGTGTTAGGTTCACAAGGTATTGTGGTTAAATGTACAGCCGCCATCTTTTTATTGTGGTCAATTCTAGTACTAGTGTTTCTGTAATGAAGGAACTGAACTGCATACAAGTTAGCCCTCAAAAAAAGATTCCCAGAATACCCGGCCGGCCCTTCGACCCCATTTTGTCTATTTCGAACCTGTTTTGTTGAATTAGGTGTAAAATATGTTAATAGAATCTAAAACGAATCTTGAGGATGATAATGATGCAATGATGATGATGGTGACGATGATTCATGATTTTACAAAGTTTCGTATTGATTATTTTATCTTTATTTTTCCTGGTTTCTTTTACCGTAATCAGTCATCATCGATGCACACACCCGATGCAACCATTGGCGATTCCAGAGTTTAAGCATTTCGTCTACCGCGAGCGGGAAACCTTTATACAGTTTTCCTCTTTCTGTTATTACAAGATATTGTGCTCATCGGTGTTGGAAATGTTCCAACATCTGAGATCATTTATTAATTATTTTATTTCAATCATCTCTAAAAATAATTTAATTTGTCTTTATTTAATATTTTTTTAAAACTATCAACAGATTAATAACTTAATTAATGTATTTCTTTCGGTTGTTTTTTCTTTCAGGAATGCGGTCTTGCATAGTACCGCTTTGCGCAATTTTTTTATCTTGCGTGATCACAAAAACGGAAGCTGGTCTTCTGGATGGAGTTGAAGATGCATTTGAAAAGGCCGATGTTACTCTCAGCAACGAAATCAAGACGCTGCGCAAATCAACGACAGCGCTTTACCGCCAGGTGATGCTGCAGCAACTGTTTCTAGAAGAGCGAATCCGTTCCGATGGAGATTCCGGCGTGAAACAAGTGCGCATAAACCGAGATGGCACAAAAAACTACCACTCTGACTCACACACAAGCGCCAATCGAGTACTCGCTATTCATGACCATGCCAACAATATTCGTACTATTGGGATGGGAGAATTTATCGGTGTACTGAACGGAGTTGAGTTCCGCACCAGACACAACGACTACCGACTGAACATGCCGCACCGAAACAGCAGCAAATGGCACGCCACCGAACCCATCCCCTTCCCAGATGTGCCTCCAGAAGTTCTCAGTAAGACCACTATCAATGAACAGATTGTTGAGATGAGGGAGTGGTTCAACGCGTGGCGAGACCAAAACACTACTATACGAGACTACCGCAAATATTTCAAACCCGTTCTTTGCTATCTTGAAGGTGCGTGGACTACATCAACCAATGGGAAAGTCGACGAGCCGTTTGAAAGCGATAGACATTTTATTAATGCCAAGAACTGGTTTGATCTACAACAGAAAATCCGCTTTACGTCCTACACAGGTCGGAAAGACAGACAGGAGAACTTGGCCTTCCTCCCAACGACAATAATGAACATTATTAACGAAAGTATCCCCCAGTTTGCGCAGTGGAACTATCGCATTCTTTGCCATCCCATATCTCGCGATGTACCGCTCAATCGATTCCGTGTTGTCGACGAACTTCAATCCCGAATGGCAGCCAAACGAACGTACACTGCCCACTCAGCTACTCGCGCGGCCAGATTTCAGCTTAATCCTTCAGACCAGGATCAGTGGAAAGATAGGGCGTACAGCAACAAATGGGGATTGTTGGATGAACTCATGAATGAAATACCTGGAAAAGAGAATTATCAGGGAAATCTCACAGACGAAGCTCTCGGCAGTGCAGCGTACACCCTTGATCCAGACAAGTCAGGTAAAGTTAATGCTGCTTTCTATCATCGCAAGTTCAAAGTCGTGCGTAGAGGAGCTATGGGACTTCAGACACGCAGACGAGGGTTCTCAGATCCGAATCTCTTCATGGCCAAGACTACCCATCCGAATGTGGCTGGCCTCACTCTCACAACTTGTAAATGGAGAAAAATTCTTGGAAAATGGAAGAAGGTTTGCACCTATGATCACCAGAAATGGTCGTACGCAATACCGCTGGAGATAATGTACATGACCCCCCTGAACAAGTGGAATCCTTATGACCTTGAGTATAAAGGCGATGCTCGGAGTCCAGAGGGCAAAACCGTCACTGCTGGAAATCGCTGGGGCGGGAAAACGCCGGAGAAGGCTTATAACGGAACACACAGTAAACTCTACTATCGCACTCCAGATTCATTCTTCAAGGGAAGGGAGGTGGAAAGTGACGCTGCCGATACGACTCGCAAGTGGGCGGTTGGCGTTCTTGACAGAAACGAGACTGTGCGCCTAACACGTGCAAGTGGAACAAGAATTTTCTTCCCTCCAATCGACGGAGTGGGAACCCTACGTCAGCGTTATCCCATTATGCCTGTTCACGGCGAAGGAGCGTCTGTGTGGAAAGAACTTGAAGCTCTGGAGGATATAGTGATGATGTCCCAGACGAATGCATACATGTTTAGAGAGGCTCTCACCGCTGCTAAACCGGGGGATTCCGGGCCTGTTGTCGTTATAAAATCCCTGAGACTGCTGGTGACGCAATCAACGAGCAACTCGGTGACACCACACACTCACGAGATAACACTGACGCCGGAACAAGTGGAGAATCTTAAGAACGGAGACCAGGTTACTGTGGTAACCAATACCGCTGAAATGCACCAACACTGGGTCACTCTACGATGGGACAATGACAAGGGTTCCTCGACATTTGGTTGGCTCATTACCAAGTGCGGGAACACCGTGGTCACTAATTCAGCTACAACAGCCTGTTGGGATAGGCACGGCAAGATGGCTGTCCAAATTAATCATTAACTGGCAACATGATCTGGCATGGGACATTTAAAGTTTTCTGGTTTGAATTTTATAACAACTGGAGCCGAAACTAAACAAAATACTCAATAAATGACAGTTTGTAGGATTTCACTGTCTGGCCTTAAAGGGGCAGTTTTACGGCTATACTTAATAAATATCTGATTTCTGAAAATAACACTTTATATTCAATATTGCCAAAGAATATCAGAAATGAAGCGACCTTTTTGATTTTTGATTTTCCATGTTGGTCGACGTTCGATGTATTTGAGAGCTATTCAGTTTTATAAGCATCAGTTGTTCTACAGGCCAACACTAAACTCACTTCACAACGCATTGATGTAATCTGCTTCAACCGCATTCTAAAACCGGCCACTCGCCCGAATAGTGTACTATGAAACACAGATTTAAATTCGACTCGCTCATGTTAGTCATAATTTTTAGCATATAACTCGTTTTGTTGGATTTATGAGACGTATGTATACGCATGCGCTATGCCTTGATACTGCCCCTTTGACAGAACATCGACATATATTGAAACAATTCCTTATTTGGAAGTGCTGTATTTTAACTTTGAAAAACGAATAAGAACTGAAAGGAAGTCAATGCATATCCCTCTTAGTTCATCGTTCCACATCAGCTGTGGTTTTTCGCTCCAGTTAAGCAATATAAAACGGCTGCGAGTTTCTACAAACTGTGATATAAACACGCCGGAAGTTGTAGAGCACGAGAGAAGTTTAAGAAGTGTTTCTCTTGCTTCTCGAGTGCTCTACAACTTTCGAAGTGTTTGTATCACAGTTTATAGACACAAGCAGCAATTTTATATTGCTTTTATAAAATAGAAAGATAAGATGAAGATAAAAAAATTAATGTCTTTATCCTCCGATATAAACACTCATTTTGCACTCATTATATCATTCTACCCTATTTTATAAACTGCCATAAACATACTCCAAAATTTTGTACAGCACTAAGCAGTAAGAGAAACATGGGGCTTTGCCGCATGTTCCTCCTAAACTGCTCCACAGCTTCTAGCATGCAGATATCACAGTTTATTGACAAAACGGCATTCATTTTATATTCATTTGTCTAAATTACAATGTATATAAAGTCTTAAAGAGTCATCAGTAATTGTTGTATGGCCATCTGTCTTGTAGCCTTTGCCTAGAAGACAGATATTCTGACTTGATGTTCTTGGACAAACATTCTTAGTTCATCTGATAATTTGTGTGTGTATTTTCAAGCTGAATGTTTCCTGCTCTTCATATATTACAATTAAGTCAAATTACCAGACAAACTAAGAACAGGGTGCATACATTACTTTGGTATTCCATAATTTTCTTCTGGGGCCTTGTTATTGTTATTGAAATTTGGTTCACTGCAGTCCCAATTTCTGGGTAAATTAGTAACATCCCTTGTCCATGGTTTTGAAGATGGATTATTCGTCTTTTAGTAGAAAACCAGCCACTATTGTATACTGTAAGATATCCAGATAAATATTGTGGGATATATGGGGGTGGAAAAGGATTTACTTGCAAATTATCTTTTATTCAAAATTGTCCAGCAAATATATTCAACAGTAGTGTTTTTCACATTGCTCCAACTCTGATCATATTTTTCAATATACTGCAAGACTAGTCTGTTCCATAACATTTTCTGTTCATGATACTCTTAAATCTTCTGAACACCAATAATATTCTGCGGATGCACACAACCCTTCAGTTGTAATCTTGACCACTAATCTGGTAATATAATCTTGATGGTACTAAACCCTCAAGGAACTTTGTGCTTATTTTGTAGTTTTCTGAAATGGTTCCCAAGTAATTTGTTATTGACTATTCTCTGTGAATTATGTCTAAAACAGCTCTATAAAAGAACAATAAATTATAAGGCTACAGCTTATTATTAACAGGAATTTTGCAAATATATACAACACAAAAACCAACTTGGGTAATACCCTACATAGAATAAACTTTCAATAATATTTTAATATTATAATTATAGTAATATTTAATAGTCTGTTTACCAATTTTATATGCAGTAATAATAATATAAAGTAAAACTACTGGTTATCAATGGTTGCAATTAGTATATAAAAATTATTATATAAAATTAATGTTCATTATTAAAAAAATCCAGTTATGTTTTTATTGATGTTGGAAGGAGAGGGTATTAGATCCGAGCCCCTTGGCCCCCCTATTACAAGGTGGCAGATATGGGATCTGTATCCCTTGGCCCCCTGTTACAAGGTGCTGTTTGAAGGGGAGGGTATGAGATCTATACCACTTGGCCCACTTGTTACAAGGTGCTGATGTTTGAAGGGGAGGGTATGAGATCTGTGCCCCTTGGCCCACCTGTTACAAGATGCTGATGTTTGAAGGGGAGGGTATGAGATCTGTACCACTTGGCCCACTTGTTACAAGGTGCCGATGTTTGAAGGGGAGGGTATGAGATCTGTGCCCCTTGGCCCACCTGTTACAAGATGCTGATGTTTGAAGGGGAGGG
>JANVCJ010028997.1:0-13932 GCA_026413505.1 Epizoanthus ramosus | reverse complement strand
AGATAGATAGATAGATAGATAGATAGATAGATAGATAGATAGATAGATAGATGCTCAGTCACCTTGCAGTTTTATACTGAATTGCGAAACTTTACAATAATAAAATTTACTTGAATAGAAACCTAAAACTAATATTATTTACAAATATTTACAATATCAAAAGTGCGAGCGCACTTTCCTGCCCGAAACGTTAGTATAGCCGCTCCACAATTGGTGAATTCAGTTTCCCATTGTTTTATTAGCCAACATTGTGCAAATTTAGCTGATATTTGCACAGCTGAAATCACTTGAAATATTTACTTCTATGTGATTAAGAAATAAATGTAATGACATAGATAATAAATATCGCAAATCCTCGGAAAATCTTCGAAAATCTTCGAAAAATCTTCGGAAATCATTCGAAAATGCTCGGAAAGTATTTTTTAACATATTTGGAAATTTTCCGAAGATTTCCGAAGATTTTCCAAACGATTTCCGATATTTATGGTTTCGCTCACTCGTGAGGATGTTGTCAACACTCGAAGATAAAAATCGTATCTCCAAGCGGCCATGTAATATTCTCTATATATTTCAAATAAGATCGTTTAAAATACTTATATAGGGCAGAGACAGAGACAGAGACAGGGATAAAGATGGATTTAATGGAAACTGGCATGCATGCAAACCGTAACTATTAGACGGATAAACATAAACGAACTGATTTCATCTCAGAAGCTAAAATTTCGGTAATACATTAAGGAATTAAAATAAAAATCGTTTTACAGAGAAGATTTACTCATATATAGGTACCATGGACAATATTAGAGAATCTTGGCACCACGTAGGGGTTTGCGGCGAACGGCAGGGATGTTCACAATGGCCTGAACTTTGGCGCGTTTGACACTCCTACTTGAAGCTTCAAATTAATGAAATGGCGACCTTACATCAAACGGACGATATGCGTCCATCTGATGTTTTCCGTTCGCTGATACACAGTGCTTAAACTAACTATGATTATAGCTCAAATACTTGAAGAAAAGGTAACTGTATATACATGCACAGCTATTAAATAACAAGGTTTCCAGCGGAGCATTCTGCATTCGTATACTGTGTATCCATGTGAAGTCAAACCAAGTAGTGGTTGTCTTCTTGGTGACGTTACATTGTTACCTGGGCAGATCCCTGGAAGCTCCTGGACATGTTCAGTAACCTGCAGTAAGAGGTTGTTGTATACCAGTTGCAAATGATAATCAAGAATACCAGTAAAACTAGTTACCTGGGGAAATCCATGTCACGAGAAACTTGGATAACAGTTCTCACAAAATCAGCTGACTAATCGAACGATCAGTTCTGTTACACATTCGAAAGTGCTTCAATTTTACAAGATCTTGCTATCAGCACGTGCCACAAGAAACAATAGAAAAACCTGCACACCTCTGCAACAACTGCACGCACGGGCCTACGCTTCTCTATTGTAAGTTTTAAATATAAAGTATTTTAGTACTATGTCCCGTAAGGAAACGCTCTGTTTTCCTGTTTACGAGTTTATACTATCTATGGTTTCAACTCAAATGCTTGAAGAAAGGATAATAAGCAGTCAAAAACGAAAAGGAGCCGCGGTTATCTTTTCTGGCCAATATCACACTATCTTGCCGTGAACAACGAAATAATTATATATCAGTTGCAACTAGAATGACAATCATCTGGGGAGACCCCTGTAACTAGAAACTTGGATAACACTTCTCGTAACATCAGATGTTTAATCGAACGATGAGTCCTGTTACCCATTCGAAAGTATTTTACTTCAACACGAACTTGCATCAACACGTGGCACAAGAAACAATAGATAAGCTGCACCGGCCCTGCAATCTGCAACTCCTACGCAGGGGACTATGCTTCTCTATTGTATGTTTGCAATTAAAAAGTATTTCAGTATCACGTGAAGGAACACTCTCTGTTCCTGTTTACGTTTCCTTTTAATTCTATTTTAGTAACGTTTTAAACTTTATACAGATATCATTGAAACCCAGAGCTTTTACTGAAAATGAAACGAAACAGGTTTAAAGTGTTGGTGATAGCTCCAACAATTGTGAGACTGAGAGCAGATATTACTCTTAGAAATATATTTAAAATATGCACCTAAACTGCGATTGTCTCTTCTTATACGGAACACAGCTAAACACAGATGACGTCATACTCGAAAACGGAGTGAGAGGATTATATAGAGTCACCCAAACATAACATAAACACCTAAGACAATACTGCGACGTCATCTGTGTTCCGCACACGAAGAAGGAACCTAAACTATTATATACGAGTCTGTCATTTTATAAATTAACTGGAACTGACTGAATTTATCTTAGGTAAGAAGTGGATTCATATAGATATATTCTAAACTTCTTAAACAATATCTATTATTATTACTATTATTATTATTATTATTATTATTAAATGAAACAATGTTTCTAACACATGCGTGTTTAAGATTTATGTTACACCTATTTTTGTAAGAACAAGATTATAGGAACAATGAAGTTCAGACCGCCGAAGATCAGTTTCTGGGAAGACTCATAGCCACAATAAGACTCGGAGCCATAGCAATGTTTCAAGACGAAATTTGAGATTCGTTACTTAATCCGAGTCAGCAATAGAGATCATTTCGCTTCACTGTCAAAGATTGATCAGAACAAAATGCTCGCGTCAGCAAGTCACGCGTCAATTCTCATCTCTGATTGGTTGCCAGTACTCAACTCTCGAATTTTATTGGTCAAAACATGCTTTGACAATGCGATGACAATGCAAATGACAATGAGCTTTTGACACTCAAGCGAAATCGACTCTAAAACATTGCACCAAAGTTTTATTGATTTCGCAACATTTATTTTTATAGATGGATGTTTAGCCATACAAAACTGATCCCTAGTAGCGCGGTTGTGTTCACTTAGTTTTTTTTTCAAACAACAGCAATCTTATTAATTAAAGAAGTAAGAACTGTTTAAGAACAATTTGATGTTGAAATGGCCAAACGATTTAAAAGAACAATGAGCCTCACCCAAAATATCTGGTTCTTATACAAATGTGTGTATTTATTTTCCACCTAATGTTCGTCACAATTCGAGAACATCAACATGGCTGAACCTGCCTTCGTAAATGTGCTAATGTTAAACACAGGTTCACCAAACTTAATTTGAAGCTATCATCACCTTTAGAACACAACTACTTGCCACACAGGTGTCGGGGTATGGTTTGTTCGAGTGGTGAGTACTTAATCTGTCACCTGTCGTTCAGTTGTCTGTAGTGATCCTCTAAACCGACATTCAAGTTCATATTTTAAATAATAAATCCTTTCAAAATTCATGCATATTGACTTCTCATAAATGGCTTTTCAACTGGACTCTTAAAGTTAAAGCATCCTTAAACTAATATCGAATAAGTAATTTAAATTTAAAACAGGACTACTTTAGATAATGTTTCATCAAATCCACTTTATTTTTTAAATTATTCCATATTTTTGTCAGCTCTCTTGACCCGTGTCCTGATGGACAATAGTTGAATAAACACCCATCGGCCATATAATTCCTATTCTCTATTTTCAATATAGAATATTTATAAACCACTAAAGCTCTAAAGGACAACAAGCTCCTGTTCCTCTTAACATAATAGATAATACATCCGCTTGTAACTTTGGATTTGTCAGAAGAATTTCCCTCAAGTGAAATTTGCTATAAATAAACAAAACGCACCATCATTAGTAACGGAAAGGTGTTATAACAATAGTAGGTAAACTACGATTCCCCCAAATTAAAGAACACTGACCTCCTAGAGGCATTTAACAGGTAGCGGTGCATGTTATCTGCAACCTCGGGAGATAAGCTCAATATGTTGTCTTTGAATATGTACTAAACTAAACCACGATTTACTCTAACCAAAATCATTCCACCCAAGCTACTTATATATAACATCATGACTAACTAAGCCAGTGTAATTAGGTATCCCGTCGAAAAATTTAACTGAAGCGAATTGATATGTATCAAGTAGACTAGTTCACTACACGGATGGAACTGATCAACCAAAACTTAATGTGTTCATGTCTTTTGCTATAATGAAGGGCTAGCGCTCAAGATTCCGCTCTCATTACGAAACGTATACTAATGTTAACTGATCACTACAATCACATGCACAGAGTCGCCAACAGTGAGGAACTTCCATCAAACATTTCATACTCTCTCTTTTAAAATAACAAACAGCATATTTTGATAGTCTTAACAACTATATTACATGTTGCATCCTATGTACGAACCGATTTGGGGAATAAAAATATTAAAATAGGAGCGAAGAGAGAAAGAGAGGGAATGTCACAGTGCAACAAAAAAGTGCACCAAAATCATTACTCCACTCCCTTTGAAGATACCAACTGAAAAAGGTTTGTCCCTAACGCAGCATTAATATAGCAACAATCAATAAGATTGATGTGTGCTTAAATAAAACGGTTCGTGGATAAGATGTATTTTATTCGGAATACAGTGTTATATTATCACACGTCTAAAAACTAAATGACTGAAATTGATTTCAGTCCTTTAGACGTCGCATCTGCTGGAAACGATAAACTAGAAATGCAACATTAAACTAAATCGTAGGGCCACATACCTCGTACGCAATTAGTTTCAACCTGTTTACATCTTATATATATAATTTGGTTAATCATAGTAATATACTCTCTCTCTCTCTCCTCCTCCTCCTCTCCCTCTCTCTCTCACTCTCTCTCTCTCTCTCTCTCTCTCTCTCTCTCTGTCTCTCTCTCTCTCTCTCTCTCTCTCTCTCTCTCTCTCTCTCTCTCTCTCTCTCTCTCTCTCTCTCTCTCTCTCTCTTTCTTTCTTCCTCCTTATCTGGGTCTATTAATATAGTATTTATCAACGATTGATATCAATAAATACAACTACTGATATGCATACAAGGCATGCGTAGAAAGTATGCGTAGAAAGTATGCGTAGAAAGTATGCGTACAAGGCATTCGTAACTGAACATTGTCCGGAGGCTATTACACTGAATTAAACAACCAGGCTAGCGTGCGCATTTATTTTAATACTATAGATCCTGCATCCATCGAGGTCTTCATGTGATCAGTTCACGTGACACGTGTAGGAATATACCTGTTTTTACTAGTTTTGTGAACGCTATAAATGTTGAAGGCTGTCCGATCTCGTCCACTCGAGTATGATCTATTGAGAGAAGTTATCAGTGCTGCAGCTAGGTGTAGTGGAAAATTAACACATCCAGAGCCACTAAAATGCAACTTACAACTTGCCTAATTCCTGCAGCCAAGTCAATGGTATGTTTCATTATTATGTTACGCAAATATTTATTAAGAAGAGAAAACACTCGGAAAATACTGAATATTTTCAGGATTTTAAATCTATTTTCTATAGTTCTTTATCCATCGCAAGTTAAATTGCCAAGAAAACTTGAATATTCTAACGTACAAAACCTGAGTACTGATATATTCTGCCTTATACACCTTTGAGTCTGCCGATTTATTTTTGTACAAATCAGGATCATTTTTTCACTTTGACGTAAGAAGAAGAAGAAGAAGAAGAAGAAGAAAAAGATAAAAATGAAGAAAAAGAAAACTGAAGAATAAGAATAGGATTAAGAATTATTAATATTATACTTGAGAGAAGTACTTGTTTGAGTATAAATTGATTATATGTTGTTGTAAGGCTATTGCATTGCATCTCCAGCATTAGAGTTTTGACAATACTTTCTTACAATAGGACTCCAATGCTATTTAATAACGGAATTGTCATGCACGTGAGTTACATCTGAATTTCACTATTTCCAAAGCAATCATAATCCTGAGTTATGTAAATACATATCTCTAGTTTAGAAAAGAATTTACAAACAAGAAGATTTTATATTGCTGTTCCTCTACGGTTAAACCCTACAGATCGAACACCATCTTGTTTAATTTCAGGACGAAAATAAAATGGATGTACAGACCATTTATAAATAATATAATTGGACAAGAAGAAATTCTGAAGGTGTCACAAGAAATTCAGCGCACAACATGCAATAGGAAGGGATAAAATAACAGTTTTATTATATTCTACATTAATAGAACAACATTAATAACTGCAATTATTGTGTACTTGGTTTCTTTTTGATTACTTGTCTTATGTTTGTTTATATACTTGTTTGCCGATATGTTTGTATGCATGTATATGTATGTATGTATGTATGTATGTATGTATGTATGTATGAATGTTTGCTTGCTTAAGCTTGCTAGCTTGATTAATTGATTGATTGATTGATTGATTGTTTGTTTGTTTGTTTGTTTGTTTGTTTGTTGAACTAAGGAACAAGACTTTTTTCTTTTTTTAAAGCATTTGCAAAGTTTAGTAATCATGATTATCATTCTTTGCAGACATTCTGCGTAATTCTTAACGTAACATTGGTTGTCCTGTCAAATGCATCTCCATGTAAGCGCCACCAGAAGACCAAAGCGATCCTGAAGAAGCTCAGACAGAACTACTTTGTGGTAGAAAAGTCGTCAACGCTCACAACTGGAGTCCCACGTTCAACACGACCACTTCAGATCACTTCCAGTACGCAAACAAAGACCACTCGTTGCCCGTGGAGGTGGGTTAGAGACACGAGTATTATTGGAAGTCAAAACAACGTTGTCAGGGCCGAGTGCATCGGTAAATGCAGGCGCTTCTGTAAACCAGTATACTACACGATCAAAGTTCTGGTAAAGAAAGAACATAAATTCAAGATCAGAATGGATTTGTGGGCACTGGAAACGAAACAAATAACTGTTGCCTTCGTTTATAACAATAGATAATCTTTACTAAAGACACACGGCTATAATCACAGTTCCTGTATGCGAACAATGGCATTATTTCCCTTTACTACAAGTACTAATATGTAAAACGGAATCTCATTTTCCTTAAACACAAGTTTCCTTGTTACTTCAGTGCCCGCTGGTTTAACTAAGCAAGACCACGACATTTTGAAGCGTTTACAAACATTCATAATAGGAGGATTTAAATGTGCTTATTTTCATCTAAGAGATGGAACAAACCTTAGGTGAAGAGGGGTGAGGGCGTCAAAATGACTCTCCTATGTATTATTTCACTTCATCGTTAAAGCTATCGACACAAGCTGTTCAGTGCCTGTAGTCAGACAGAGAAATGAAATATTTTTGACACTAATTAGAAGACGCCAGCTTGCATAATGTTGCGAATAAAAATTATTCAAATTAGGAATTTTGTTTAGAAATCCAAACTTTTTAACAAAAATTATAGTATCACTAAATTTAAATAGTATTAAGTTATTTTGTACACCGCCTGTGACAGGTTCAGTCAAATGACTGATAGACATAATACAAAGTCAAAATATTGCCATCAAAAGATGCTCCATAAATGTTTAGTAACGCCGATCACTTAGTCCAAGAGTTGTCATAATGAGACCATCATAGGGTCAAATGTGCCCTCTTACCCCGTTCAGATAGGAGATTATGTTATAAACCTGTTCGTAGATTTATAATTTAATATAGTGAGTATTACACTATAGAGTATAGAAGAATTTCTTTCCGAGTTATCCATTGTTTTTGCAGGATAAAACGGGTCAGTGTTGAAGAAAGTGCCAAACATTCTGATGTGGGTGCAAACAAAAATTTACATCAGGTCATAATTGTTGTATTCTTGAAAAGTAAATGAAGAAATCTTCACTTCTTGATTGAACGCGTGAATGTCTTGGAAGATTGGCGAAACACAAACTTGCTACTCTAATGATTGTGCTGAAATGACAAAAACCCCAGGACTGATGCTGTTTTCATTTTGTTTTTATTAACTGGTAATAGTAGGTCAAAATAGTTATACAAACATAATTTTGCATTTATTTAAGTACCAGAACAAAAGCTTGCTGATGATACTAAATACAGGTTTTGGAAGATTTCTGTGAATTTGAAGGTAATCTTATACAGGTAATAGACACTTTGCATGGACATGTTCTACCTAGCACTTTATTACATGGGGTCATCTCTGTTCGCGAGCAACTCTTCCATAGCCCATTGAAGGTTTGCTAGTTTGGCATTCATTTTGCTGAGGCAACAGCTCCCTACCTCTTCTATGCCGGCTCGTAATGTTTAGCTTCTGATCGAAATATAGAAAATTGTAATAAGAGCAACGGCAATGAAAAATAATAGGCATGTGGTCAATTTCTTCTAACTTCAAAAAATGTTTACTTTAAGTAGATAATATTAGCCATTTTAAATTCTCCAGAATTTCAATAAATATGCAAATGAACGCATCCAAAATGGCTAAAGTAAAATTGAATAATACAGACAGACACGGACCACGCAAGGTTTGGTCATATGTAAACAAACTCGCTATTGGACCAAGTAAAGTTTAGGAAACGTCGATAGCTTCATAAGAATGTAAATAATTCACATAAAAAAACATCAGTGTTCAGAGTGTTTGCGAAATTACATTTTCTGCTCAATCACGAAAGAAAGCGATTTTGAGGCCCTCTGATGGCTCAAACATTGAGGTCGGCATATCTTGGAAACGAAAAGTTGACAGGAGCTACATCATGCCAGATAGCTTACAAATGCTGAAAATATCGAGTTTGTTATACTAAAATATGTTTGCATGCATCCAGTTGTAATAAACATTACATTTATTATCTAGTTGAGTTGTTAGATTTTTGCATATACACAAGGTCACGTGTGACGAGGAGCATCGTCATTGGCAGAGATCTTTGAGACCAAAAAGTAATGACAAATAATTAGTTATATAATATCATAATATTATAATACTCGACTTTAAAATGTGTTTAAACTATCCTTCTTAATTTATTATCAGTATGTGGGTAGATCGACCAAATGTTGTCCATTTGATATTATATAGTTTCAAAGCGAAGCTTTCTCTCGAAGAATTGATCGGAACATCGACAAATTGTTGAAAGTTTAAATTACGTGCAATTGATTAAGATTTTCATATTACTTCCGCTGCCTGAAAAAGACTGGTTCACACTTGTACGATAAGCACAAGGACACACACGGAAGACCCAGGTACGTGCAGAAGTAAGCGTTCATGCATGCTACACATGACAAGCCTTGAATGACTAGCGAGACACAAACTCGCGACTCTTGTGGTGATCTCGACTGGCGTAAAATTATCCCTATATGACTGCTGATTTCATTGTTTATTTAATAACTGGTAAGGCTATAAGACTTTTCTTTCTCTTATTGTCTTGTACAACATTTTTGGCCAACTCTTATCAAATAGACATTTTTTTTATAAGAACCAGGTATTTTGGCTCGTTGTTCTTAATATTTTGGGCATTTGAGCCTCAAATTGCTCTTAAATTGTTCTTATTTCTATAGTTAGCTCCAAGACTTCCCAGCTTCAGATTGTTCATAAATTGTTTAACTTTTGGGCGATCTGAGCCTCGTTGTTCTTATAAAAAAAAGCGTGCACATTGTACAGTAACTCTGCTAATCAACATATCACATTACGGGACATTGCGTTTGTTGTGCATATTCATGAATTACTTTTCAGTACTTGGTATTATGTTCTTTGCCAAGAAAGTATTTTGTCTGCAGAATACTGAGCTCATTAAAATGTACATGCCAGGTAAACGTATATCACGACGTAACAGTACTTCCTCAACTTCGCGTTTCACGAAACAGCACAAAGGTTCCTGTTTTCAAGAAACAAATTTGAAAGGTGATTTTCAAAACAAAAACATGTTGTCATATATTTTCACAAAATAGAATTATTCAACCAACGAGTAGTAATGAGCTAATTACAATTAATTGTAATTAGCTCATTATTTGAGCTCTGGCCTACACGGGATAGTGAAACAAGGAAGCTAGCCTACAATCTTCTTTCACAGCGAAAAAAATAAACGGATTTGAAACCAATTTTCATTTATGACTAAAGAAATAGATTTCTAGAACGTTTGGGTATCCAACTACTTCAAGTGTTGTTTAGTTTCAAGTAAATCCGTTAAGATCAAATCATTTGTTTTCATTGAAAGCAATTTTTAATTTCGTTCGGGATCTTTTCTTCGCCGATTGCAAAATAATATTTAAATTTTGGATCTTTCTTTGGTTGTTGGCAACTAAAATCCTAACAAAAGATAGGATAAATGTAAACCGTTCAGCAAGCAAATAGTTCCAAACATGCACATGAATTTCACCAAAAAATTTACCATACTATAGTTGTTCTCGGATTTTCCAGTCTCGGACTTTTTTAGTCTCGGATTTTCCAGCCTCGGATTTTTCCAGTCTCGGATTTTTCAGTCTCGGATTATATTTGGTCTCGGATTTTCATATTCTAAATAACTTAAATTTAACAAAGTATTCCACTTCTAATAACGAACTAACATAAACCTCAAACATAAATAAACACTAAAAACTGAGAGGGGTGGGGATAAAATTGTCAGAATGAGTATAAATACTATTTTCATTTCCTCGCATGAAGTTCTTTTATTTCGCATATGTGAAAAGCTTCTTACCAACAGAAGGCCGCAGAATGAAAACCAAGAGTAGCACAAGAGACCATAGTGCACTACGGGGGTACGAAGGGAAGATATTAGGTCAAAGAGCTTAAAATTAGTACAAAGACCTCAATAATTGTTATTTCCCGACATGAAGTTTCTTCTATTTTAGTATGTGAACAGCTTGTTACATGCAGAAGTCGGTATGATGAAAACCAAGAGTGGCACAAGACACCATAGTGCACTACAGGGGGACAGAAGGGGAGATATATGGTCAAAAAGCTTAAAAGTCCCACAAAGACCTCAATAATTGTTATTTCCCGACATGAAGTTTCCTCTATTTCAGTATGTGAACAGCTTATTACATGCAGAAGTCGGTTCGATGAAAACCAAGAGTAGCACAAGACACTATAGTGCACTAAGTGGGGTAGGAAGGGGAGATATTCCGTCAAAAAGCATAAAATTTGCACAAAGACTCGTATTGACTTTTTTCTCGACATAAATTTTCCTCTATTTTTGTATGTGAACAGCTTGTTACATGCAGAAGTCGGTTCGATGAAAACCAAGAGTAGCACAAGAGTCCATAGTGCACTACGGGGGGTAAGAAGGGGAGATATTTGGTCAAAAGCTAAAAATTTGCAGAAAGACTCGTATTAATTTTTTTCCCGACATGAAGTTTCCTCTATTTTAGTATGTGAACAGACTGTTACATGCAGAAGTCGGCTCGATGAAAACCAAGAGTAGCACAAGAGACCATAGTGCACTACGGGGGTAAGAAGGGGAGATATTTGGTCAAAAAGCTAAAAATTCCCACAAACACCTCAATAATGTTATTTCCCGACATGAAGTTTCCTCTGTTTTAGTATGTGAACAGACTGTTACATGCAGAAGTCGGCTCGATGAAAACCAAGAGTAGCACAAGAGTCCATAGTGCACTACGGGGGTAAGAAGGGGAGATATTTGGTCAAAAAGCTTAAAATTCCCACAAACACCTCAATAATGTTATTTCCCGACATGAAGTTTCCTCTGTTTTAGTACTGATGTGAACAGACTGTTACATGCAGAAGTCGGCTCGATGAAAATCAAGAGTAGCACAAGACACCATAGTGCTCTACGGGGGGTAGGAAGGGGAGATATTCGGTCAAAAAGCTAAAAATTTGCAGAAAGACTGGTATTAATTGTTTTCCCGACATGAAGTTTCTTCTATTTTAGTATGTGAACAGCTTGTTACATGCAGAAGTCGGTTCGATGAAAACCAAGAGTAGCACAAGAGTCCATAGTGCATCTTAATTGTTATAATATTCAATATTTATTTCATATAGTAAGAAACTATAATAACTTTGGAATATTGCCGTTTTGGAACCATAGGACCAGATACCCAACGGGTTTATAAGGATTTAGCTGCAATGAAGATATTTGAATCAATGTCCAGAACGATAACAAGGTGGCGAGGAAAGTTGAATAGAGGATACTCTTACAGCACTCTCAAGACGAACTGGGAAGATGCTGATACAACAAATCATAGTTGTACTTACGGTGTAGATACCTGCAATGAAACTTCCGCTGAAAATCAAGCAGCGTTAGCTTCTAACAAAGATGAAAAACAAAGTAATGCCCCTACTTCTCGACTGCAACAGCATGGAATTACAATAGCAATAGCAATTGCATCCGGTTTCTTCATGGCTTGCAGTTCGCTGTTTGTAAAAGTTTCCACGAGTCTCCCTTACTTTATGATGCTGATTGCCAGAAGCGCTGGAATCATCGCATTGTGCCCTCCCCTCATGATATATAACTACGAGTCTCTTTTGCCTGTTTCTGGTAAAGAGTTCTTCAATATACTCATGATGGCATTGTTCGGTTGTGGAGCAATGGCGGCCACATATTTCTCTTTTGAGTACATGCCTCTAGTAGACTCCACAACAATAGTGTTCACCAGTCCTGTGTGGACAGCAATTTTCGCATATTTCCTTCTAGAAGAAACTTGGGGCGCTTTTGACTGTGTTGCGCTAGTGCTCAGTTTGGCTGGCGTGACTCTGATAACAAGACCTACGTTTATTTTCCACTCAGACACTGACGTTTACACTGGTTCAACAACCTTACGAGTCATAGCAATTGGGATGACATGCGCAGCGTCTGTTGGGAATTCATTGGCCTACATTTCCGTAAGGAAACTAAACAAGTCAGGACCATTTATTGTTGTGTTTTATTATGGAGTCTTCGGTTTGATCATGGGTATTGGAATTGGTGTAATTGAAGGCGGACTCAAGTATCCTGACTGTGGAACTCATGACAACTGGTACGCGCTTCTTTGCGCCATTTGCGCATTCTGTGGTCAAATTTGTCTAGTATATGCCTGGACAATTGAGGAAGCGGCCACGGTTGCGTTATGTCGAGCCACTGACATTCCATTTGTGTTTATTTTGCAAGCAATTTTCCTGCACGCTCCGTTCAACGGATATAGCTTTAGCGGTTGTGCAATTGTCCTAATCTCCAATGGAATTATTTTCCTCAAGAAACGATACACCACTATCAACAAGGAAGACCTTTCGTCAAAATCTGGAATTTAGCTTCTGAAAATTAGATATATTCCTAGCGTTTTGTGTTAGTACAAAATCATTTAAATCTTTTCTCACCATTTCCTTATATTAGGGGCTACAACAAAAATATTAAAAGCGTATTATGTGAAAATGCGTGCAGCAAAAAGCGCGAACCAATTAACTTAAAAATAGCTGCGCGGAGCTCCAATGTGGACAATAGTACATTCAGTTACAATGGAATATTTTGAAAATGTGCAGGAAAATATACATACTTGGAAGCACATCAAGGTTATTGTTATTAGTGTGTACTGTGTAGAGATTGTTTAAAGAGATTTATATAATCCAAAGGGGTATCGAATGGACTTTGCTAGCAGAGCATTATTTTTTGCAAGCACCAGCAAGCGAGCACTCAATAACGAAAATTAGTGAATTCGAGCAGGCGAGCACCGTCCAATAGTTTGCGAGCAATTCGAGCAAGGGCCGAATTTTGCGAGCACTCAGACATTTTGAAGAACCATTCAACTCCCTTATCCAATCCACAAAACACCTTTCACAGTTAATTAGTTTTCAATGTTGTGTTAGAATGCCCCTATAACTGTGCATAGTCTGTTAACCTGTGGGTGCTCCTGCGGAGCCAGGCTGTGTAACGAACTACCTTACCGCTTACGAACTGCGCCAGACAGAATCTTTACCAGCTTTCAAAACACTTTTAAGAACGCATCTGTTTAGGAAAGCATTATTCGACGTAACTTAATTATGTTGTAAGTTTACTATACTTTCATAGCATTTTGTAGTATATTGCAGCATATTTTATATTATTATATAAACACCAGTGAAATACCAGGTGAGCTTTCGCGCGAAAACATAATATCTTCACACGTGAAAATAACATGTTATCTTCACACGTGAA
>JANVCJ010028886.1:0-13936 GCA_026413505.1 Epizoanthus ramosus | reverse complement strand
TGTGGTAGGCATTTGATGAACCTCTCTCTGAACAGCTCGGTTTAACTGAACAAAGTCACCACAAATTCTGACATTACTATTACTCTTCAGTACTACTACTATTGGTGAACACCACTTTGATGGTTGATCTACTCGCTCGATCACATCCATACTCTCCATCTTCTCAAGCTCACTCAACTTTGGGTAGCAAAGGTATTGGAATGCGTCTAGGTGTTGTGAGGTTGAATGGTTCAACAGCTTTGTCTAATTTGATCTCATATTCTCCTTCAATGCAACCTAGTCCTTTAAAAAGCTTAGGAAACTTCTCTTCATAGACCTTGGTTGTTTCATTGCTTGTTTCAACAGAGTTCACTCTAGTGATTGTTCCTAGTTTGTAACAGACATTTCTCCCTAACACGAGCTAAATACATTTTACACTCAAATAAAGCTACTTACTTACTTACTTACTGATCAATTCCTGTTACGAGATATTCATCACATATTCATCACAAGACTGCTGTTAGTTTTGCAAAACTGCTGGAAATTTGCCTTTACAGCGTAATTGTATCTTGCATGGGCCAAACAGTTTCTTGTCAGATTTCTGAAGCGCTACTGGAGTGGCCAATTGATTATAAACTTCTTCGGAAATGACAGAAACATCTGCTCCACTATCGAGCTTGAATGTAACCTGGGTATTGTTAACTCTGATATCTGCTTTCCATTGCTCTCTGTTATTTATGCCCTCTCCATGAATCTATCCAAGAAACACACTAGTAACATCATTATCAATACCATCTGCTGTTATTTCACCGACCCCTTTTGTCGTTTTACAACACTTTGCAAAATGACTTTGCGAGAGCACTTGTGACAAATTGCTGAAGTTGCCCTACATTCTTGCTTTGAATATAGGTCATTTCCACATCTCTGATAGGTGGGCTGTGGCGTTGGAATTGGTTCCTTGAAAAATGTTCTTGATTTTGTGGCTCCAACAGCTTCAACATTTACCGAGTAAGAAACTTGTTCGGTTCTGTCTACTGGCTGCTGTCGCTTCACATTCTCACTCTCGCGAACCATTTTTACCGCTTTTTCTAGTGTCAGGTCAGTTTCTAACTGCATTTTTTCACTGAGCTTTCCATCCCTGAAGCCCACTAAGATCCTGTCTCTAACCATTTCTTCTTTCAAAGCACTATAATTACAATATTCTGCGAGACAGTACAAGGATGTTCTGAACGATTCAGCCATTTCGTTTGCCTCTTGTTTACGCTGATTGAATTGGCTCGCTCATATATGATATTACTGCGTCTGACAGTAAAGTACTGATCAAATTTATCCTTGACCTTGTCATATTTCAGGCTGTTACCCTCGTTCTCGAAGACGAATGTTGTCAACACATCGTCAGCTGAATCGCCCATCGCATAAAGTAACGAGTTTACCTGAACCTCCTCATCTTTCCTGTGTAAATTCGTTGCCATTCTATATCTGCCAAATCTGCGGATCCATTTTTCCCAATCCTCAGGTTTCTTAAAGTCAAAAGGTTCTGGGGCGGGAATTTTGGTCGCCATCTTGTCGCAACTCGCATTTCGGCCCGAATACAAACTTGCGAATTCTTCCACTGAATTTTCTTTCGTGGACTTTCTGTTTCCTCTAAATTTACTCCTCGAAACGTTGTCCCACTTCTGATACCATGTTGTAAGATCAGTGACGACCGGAGGCGCCAATAAATGTTTTAATGAACTCACGAGTCATGAATGTGTCGCCGTCCTCATACATACCAAGTACAAAGTGGTTTTACTCAGAATCATGTGACCGGAAATGGCAATGACTAATACAACAAATGGCGCTTTACAAACTGGTTAAAAATAGAAATTTAGAATATATGTACATTCATTAAAAGGTTGTGTAAGTGTAAAAAACAACTGAATAAAACTAAGGATATGCTTGATTAAAAAAATACGATTTTATGTTCGTTTTGAAAGTTTGTATGGGTGTGCTGCTCTGACGTATGTTGCTCGGAAGATAGTTCCACAGTTAGGTGCTGCGCACTGGAAGGATCGTTTACCGTAACTCTTTAGCTTTGTTGGCAGTATTCATAGAAGGTCCTGTGTAGAGGAGCGCAGTTCTCGACTAGGTGTATAACGTTGTAGGATATATGTTAGATACTTTTAAGGCTTTATAAGTGAGGAGTAATATTTTATACATTATGCGTAGTCTAAGGATAAGGCCTAAGGATAGGCCTTATAGTGTCTGTTCAGCGTCCTTCACACGCGCGATATGTTGACACCTCCTGTCAAAAATCTATCCAATGGGAATTTCGCGTTCGTACAGGAACGCAGAATTCTGAACAGAATCCGTGAGCGGTTATATGACAGTCCCTTTCTTTCGCCTCTCTCCCCACTCCTCTTTCCCCCAGCCGCGCGGCTTCTTCTTCTCCCCAATCTCCCACTCTTCGACGGCGAACCGATTTTCGGATTTCTGGCAAAGAAAGGGGCTGTTTTGCAGTCTAAGAAAAATTGAGATTCATTGCGATCCATCCGGCGGGCCGACGACTGCCACATTACTCCATATATGGAGTATTCCATATATTGCATTTGCGGTATTATGGGATATTCGCGAATTGAGCGAGCGAAGCCACATGCTACAGCTAGCTAGCTTGGTGTGATTCTTGATTGTGACTTTGTGAGAATTACGTCGGCACGTTCTATATTTCACGGCTATTTTCCGTCGATTCTCATACATTACGCATGCATATCACGGCTGCGATCGACAAATACCATACACTTAAAAAGGGCAGTCGATCCACGAAATGTCCGGACATTGCACGCTGTTTGTCACGATCACAATGGTTGAATTTATACTCAATACTGATATTGAAGCAAGCAAAGTACAGTTATGAATTTCTGTTGTTCAGTACAGACGAGCGATAGGATTGCTTGCTGTGTTTGTCAGATGTGAAGGAATGTCTGCATGAAGGAAAGGTAAACTTTGGTCAGTGCCCAATGTGAATGTGGTTAATGTTTTGGTTTTCTATACACACGATACATTTGCCAACTGGCAACTGCTGCTTATGAAGTACATTATTTTTGTCGATTGCTGTTCACTCGGATGTTCACGTCGTATACAGATTTACAAACTTCGGTTGATTCAGCTAGCAAACGATACAACAACAACATATATTTATTTCGCCGTATTAGCATTCTGTTACATGAATATAATTAATTAAATTTGAAATATTTAGGTGAGGTGGAATACTTGGTTACTTGGAATAAGGCAGGCTTCGGTCAATCGAATCTGTCTTCCTTTGACCTTTAGTGCTTGACCTTTGACCTTTGGAACTTGCAACTTCTCTAAAACGTTTGAGGTAAAACTGCAGCAAACTGCGATTGTAATTGTCGAAACTGTTTAGTGATCACGTATATATTGCCAGCTCCGTCAGAATCAAAATGGTGGACGGTAATCCAGTAGCACCTGCCATCGACTACCGAGAAGGGAGACGAATTGGTTTCGTTATGGACAACAACGCCGTCCTTGTTAGTCGTGCCGAAGGCAAAGGCACGACTTGTAAATCCAGTGCTTTTCTTTTTATTAGTTATTTTGATCGTGTCGAGATTGGCCAGCCTCGTTCTGGGAACAAGGTTAGCATGGTTTCGCCACTTCCAGTAAATGGGGCGCGGTGTTCTCAGAAGATCTATTGTAAGGATTCAAGTTGATCGAGTGCTCGAGTAATGAATGCCTCTTACGTCCAGTTTTACAGATTCATTTAACTTCCAACTAGCATACAAATAGAGACGCCGTTCCAGGTAGGCCAACATTAACATTTCAGTGGGCATTTCGGCTACAGGTCGATCCTCCAACTCAAAGTGAAATAACTCAATAATGGAAATCAAAGTCACAGAATCATTGCCGATTGAAAAGCGTAATTCGGCGTACTTGCATGTACTTGTAAGTTTATATCGGCACACTTATTATACAATCACTGCCCTCAAAGATGTGGAAAGTGCACCTGGCAACAATAGCTACTGTCATGGAACAGAAATAGAAGTTTGCCTTCACGAGCAGACAACAGTATTCGTATGCACAACCTGAACCATACTAGAAACTACTAGCTAGTACATGTACTGTATTGTAGTACCAGAAGGACGAAGGCTTGCAGACACGAAACGCGACTTGACCAAGGTAGATCAGAGATAAATTTGCTTTTTATCTCTCCTTAGTTCGCTTATATTGTAGAGCAGAGTTTGTTCCTGTGAAGTGGTGTGTTCGGAGAAGTATTGTTCAGAATTCTGTTATCAGTGATTCACTGATTGAATTACAATGATACAACATTTTCAAAAGGTTGCCTTGGGCAACTGAATGGTATGCATCTCCGTGTGATAATTATAGGTATTTGTAGTCTGTTTATTAAGGGAGGCAGTTGAACCTATATACCATAATAAAATAACTGGTCTGAACCCAGGTGAGTCAATGTTTGCAGTAGAGTGATCGTCCGGGTTTGTGTAGTCCTGAGAAGGACTGTTGTTAGTGACTCACGTCAAGAGTACACTTTTGAAAAGGTAGATCAAAATGGCAGCTCTTCGCTCAATTTTAAATTTGTGAATGGAAAATTTGATTTGCTTGGAACTGAAAGCTGTGGCCGGTAAAACGAGGGGGTGCGGGTTGCGGACTGCAGATTGCGTAAATAGACAAAACTTCGGTGAAGACAAATTACTCCCGTTTAATTCTTTGTTCTCTTTGGTATTTCACCAAAATGAAACAATGAAGAACGCAATCTGGGCTTGGGAGGAAAGAAGTTGTACAGTGCGGGAAGATGTTGGTGGGATGTACGTGTCCATGTTTGGCCTGCAGAGTTCCAAGCGTTTTCAATTGCTGCTGGATTTGCGAACGAGACAGATTTATTGGGCTTTGTGATGAGTTTAGAAGTATAAACATATCTTCTTTGTGGGTTAAGTTTTACTGAATGCCCGACACAATTGGTGAAGAACTTTATAATGGATGAAAAGCGAAGGGAAAAAATACGATGATTTCTTTCACGAAAGGGAGCCGAGCCATTGACAGGTGCCACGGATCGCATAGCTTATTTAGAATTACTCTAGATTATTCGATTCAAACCAAGACACAATTGCGTTTTTCCTTTGTATTTGAGTACTGGTAGCGATTTTTCTTGCCAATTGTAATTGTGCACTGGTGCAGAAAGAGCAACCGACGTAGTAATAATAATAATAATAATAATAATAATAATAATAATAACTTTATTCATTTGTCAATGTATTTAGCTATACTAGCTAATTGGGGACACCTACTCTAAAAGTACAAACGTCACACATTATATAGATATTGTAATACATGACTGGCTTCTTTGAGAGTAGTATTATTAAAATCAAATGAAAGAGAATAAGATATAAATGAATGAAAGTTTTTAAACTTAAAAGTGTGTGCATTTTTATATATAATTATACTGCATGTGCCAAGTATTTTCCACTACAGGTTTGAAAACTGGATACACAGTGCAAGTTTGATGATATATCGTTTCCGCAGCAACTTTCTCACAAAACAGCTGTTTCATGTTAGCAGAAACGTCTATAAAGTAAGCTTTTGTTCTGGATGAGAAAGATATTATGTGAAGCCAAATAATGCTTTGGTTTGTCAAATTTTCGATCGGTTAAAAACCGCTTATATTATACACCGCATTTACTACTTTAACTTTGACAGCAGTACCTAACATTACCTGCATTTTTGGAACTGTTTTTATACCCATTAAACGAATGAATCTGTCTGCTATCTGCTAAATTATGGGATTACTTCCCATTTATCCTAGGGATAGTTCGCTTTGCTTATTCCGTGTTTCAGTCACAGCATTTTCACCTGGTCATGACAAGTACAATTGTTTCGAAATATGCCCGTATCCAACATAAAACAAGTACTTTAATATCTGGTTCTGCATCCACCATCTGGACGATAAACGTTAACAAAATTTGCCTTTGATTCCGTAGCAGTCGCGAGTGCATTTGACATTAACGATTTTACCTTTTTAAAAGTTATTTTGATTAGATTGCCTTTACTCTTATCTATTTTCATCTTATTAATTTTGTTATATTTTATTAGAATTGAGTATTGTAAATTATTATTATTAGGATATATATATTGTAAATTATTTTAACATAGTTGTAAAGCGCTAGTGGACAGCGATGGAAATAGCGCTATATAAATAAAGTATTATTATTAGCATTATTATTATTAGTATTAGTATTATTATTATTTGCAAAAATGCAATGAAATCAATTTTTTACGACTTCAGTCGTAATATATAAAAGATCTCCAACACTGATCTGAGAGTCAGTGTTCTTCAATGCATGCTGAACATCCCATTGTCTCAATCAGGTTTTGATTGGAAGTTTGGACACGTCGTGCCGACATCAAGCGCATTATAGTGAGCCGTTGAAGCTTCTCTTTAGAATATCTTCAAGCTCCCTTTTTTAGCTGACTCTTTTTTGCCGTTTTTCTATTCTTGATTTTCCAGCACCGAATAAGGCTGGTTTTATATATTCTGCGTCGCACGTCGCAAACAGCAGAAAATGTTGCTCAAAATCCATTCCGTAATGATGACGCATTGGTGAGAAGCTGATGCATTTATATCTTCACAAGACTCATAATATTTCACTTTTAATATTTTCAGTATGTCAGGGCGGGACTAGCAACTAAGATAACAAATAAATTAGAAATTAATGGAATAATGCGTGTAATTCAAAGAACGGAGAAAAAAACGAAGTGGTGTGAGCAAGCCAAGAGGAGAGGCCAGAAAGAAGAGCAACGAAACTGATTTTATCAACTACATGCTAATTTACGGTGAGATAAAGAAAATTGCTTCTTGTTTTTTTCCAGTGATGATACAAAGATTTATTGATACTGAGTTTCAAATTTAGAAATAAGATTTAAATTCAAAACTAAACTTACCTGGTCTGTCAGAACTCTGAATTACACTTTAACGACAGATCGCCGCAGCTTGATACTCCTGATAATGAGCTACTGTCAGAAAGAATATTTTAAAATATTACATGTTTTCTTGTGATAAAATTTAAAAAAAAACTTTTAACTTTGCAAAAACAAAATTCTAAATTTACAAAAGAATTCGAAAACGTTTGGATAAATGAAAACTGTTGAAAAATGGAAAACAAATCGTTGAGATCTAGCCCCACCCTTAAAATGAAATTACAAACACGATAGATAATATGTTAATCGAGAGTTTAAGTACCACATGTACCGCGAACGGGAACCGTCAGGTAACTGTCTACTGTTTATTATAGACCCACAATTTCTATTTAGTTGACGCTCCAAGTAAACGCGGTGCTACCAAAGGTAAAAATATACTTCCGGACGTAGATAAGGGATCGGAGACGCCGGACGAAAACGCGCCAAAATTCACTTCTGGCAGGCCATTTTACCGCCTCCTGCCGTTCACGCGAAAACTGTAGGTGGTACGTTACTTAAGAACTCTTTAATGACTCACTTTCATGGGCTTACCAAACACCACTTAGAACTTTGGCTCGTAGCCTCATTTCAGTTGAGTAGATATTTAGAAGACAAATGATCAGAGAACATTTTCGACCTACAGCGATATTTTCTCGTGTGAGCGTAGGCCCTTTTGATTTTATTGTCCGTTTGTGGCGACAGCTCGTCTGAGTGTATCACAGAAAATTTAGTCACTCTGTCGCCATATGTCCATGGCGTGTTTAACTATGTTAAGCGGTTAAGAAAAAGAAAACAATATATTGACAATGAATCGGATACTGTTCACTATTTGCGGTGTAAACTTTGCTTTGTATAAACTTAAAACGAACCCGAAGACCAAGACGACGAATATCACGAACGAACTGAAGGACGAAAAGAGAGCGATGTATCACCATTAGTTTCTACACTAAAACATTTTAAAGCTTTTAATGACTCTTTGATAAGATAATAGTAAAGTAAACTGAAACAAAAATTCAACAAAAAAATGGTCAGCAAAGACAGACAGACACCGCCATGGCCAGTCTGTTATCTATAGCATTGTCAGAAAATTATTAGAGTTACATTTTGGAATATATTGACCTATATTTGTTTACAAATTAATTTCCCTAAACCGTATTTGAATACTGAGGTGACAGTTGTCAAGGTATATAAAAGTTGGTCTATTTATTATGCGTTTACTCTCGGTCGTTAGGCTCGGCCAGCTTCGACATCAAATTTACAATTGTCTGAGAAAAATATTATGAATTTGAATCCAACTTCATATTTAGTCTTGCAATTTAGCTTGTTATGACTTATAACGGAACATTTACATTGTATGCAATAGAAGTTGAAGTAAAGGATAGCTAACGATTGTGCAGCAAGTTTTCGTGTCATTTAGTTGTGAATTCCAACTGCAGGGAATCAAAGCACCACATAGATAGATACAACTTTATTTAAACATGGAAAATCATCAGTAAAATATATAATAAAATCATACATGCCAGATACACTGGTTTACATGATTTCCGTGTGGGAGTCCAATGATGAAAAGTGGCTTTTCAGCTTCGTTTTAAAGACCTTAAGATGACTGCAGTTACTTGATTTAAGACATTAGGGAAGATCGATCCGTAGAACGGCACCGCCCTATTCAAAACTTCGTTTGATGTAGTCTGTTCTAGGTTTTTCTAGATGGAGTTTGTTTGAATTTCTTAAAATGTAGATGGTTCTACATTCATAGAGTGCTTTAGCACTGGTCTGGAGTATACGTTTCCCAATGTGTTTTTCCTCAAAGTGGCATTTTAGGGGTTTTTCGTATCCCCGCGATGCACCATTTAGGTATTTCTTGTATGCGGTGAACAAGAATAATATGCCAAGGCCCAAGTACTCCCGAAACAAATGTCCGTTAGTCGCTTTTTTATAAAGTAACCTTATGGTTTACAACAGAACAATCGTGTAAAGTAGTATAAAAGTATGCCTTTACAATACTATGTTAATAGTGTTCAGTTTACTGCTGTAAACCGCATCAGTGATGAATAATTAACTTCTGAGCAAACTTTTGGTAGTTCGTAGTCTCGACGACTTTGTATTTGAGGAATAGTTGAACCGCCATGTTCATGAAGTTCTTATTAGTTCCCGTAATATTTGCACGACTAATTACCCGGTGACGACAACGAACTGTTCAAAATGACTATAACTATTACTTTTCTCAAAGCCCCTTGAGTTATTTCTTTGCTTTTTCAAAACTGCATTATCAGTTTATTAAGTATATTGGTCCAGTACACCGAATAATCTGTAAGAAGTTACCAACGTAGTTTCAAATGTATTTCTATCAAAAGAAACCATACAAGTTTGAATGTTTAACCGTAGAAACTTGTAGTCAGTAAATGTATTGTGTTCTTGTTTACCAAACAGCTTATTCTATTTAAAGTTATCAATAGGTTAGACTACTGTTCATGAGCAAACTCAAATGCACTGGGCTCACAAGTCAAATACTGAATACAAATAGCTTACCTGTAGAACTTTTTCATCCGAGTAGAATGTCACAGGCTAAATATATTTTATGAACGCTGAGATCATCCTTACATCAGCTGGGTGGAACACGCCAACACTACGTAGATTCCGTGGATTTCGGTTCAGGTCGTTCAGAATCAATTTATCCATTTCATCCATTCATCTACATATCCATTAGAGATAAACTTGTCAGTCTAGTTTAATCAGGTTTTAGTAGTTTCGAACGCTTCAGCATGTGTAACAATTATTGGATGAAGTTGAGCATGTTAGTGAGAATTATCAAGGCCGACCGAGAGTGTGTTTATATCTCCCGAAGCCGAAGACAAGGGCGAATAATATAAATAGAAAAACGAATCCAATAAATGTTATATTATACAACTGCAATGCAGGAGAACTGAGAATCGAGGAGGAGGGTGAAGGTATTTACTCTACCACTACTTTATTTTCATAGGATAAGGGGAGGAACCATTTGTTGAACCGGAACTTTCAAAATAGTTATGTAAATTTTGCGGCGGAAGCCAATTTTTGTCAACATGGCCAGAGAAGGGTTTTGTCCGAAAAGCCAAAACTAGAGGGCTCACATTGAACCAGAAGTGACTTAGTTGTCCTCGAATCTTGGTGATCAATTTGTTAGAGAACTGTTGGATAATTATTTACAAGTTCTAATCGTACATGTAGTTTGAGATATTTAGGACGTTTTCGGAGAATTTCCGGAAACATATTTGGACCATATTAATAGGGCCATTTGTAGTCTATTTGTAGCTAGGCCTACATCCTGTATCATTAGTATGGTTCATTATGAATTGATCAGTCCAGGGGCGGGGGAGCATACTCGGCGTCGCCTGGTAACAACTTCCGTGTTCCTATCAAGCAACACACAGCGTTATCAGTGCATAGCCATGAAATTGGCGGGAATTCTGGAGCGAGTCACCAAACATGCGCAAAGCAAACAGTTCATTCACCGCCATTCTTTTTTCCAGCCGGGTTCATTGCGCATCCCGTTCTGCGCATCATTATTCAGTTAGGTTTAGTTTGGGGTCTGGGTAGCATTATATAAACTTTAGAAATGGTGTTATTAGAACCGAATGCTTGCGTGGTGTAGTTGTTTCAAAAATTGCAGCGGTGTTTTCCTCCGGTTATATTTTGATTTACAAACATCACTAATATATGTTTGTAACTCCCTTATTGCTCCTTATTTGCGCTATGGGCTAATTGCATGGGGACAAGCAAGTAAAACCCAATTAAACAAGCTTTTAATTCTTCAAAAACGTGCTCTTCGTTTTATATATTTTGCTGACAGGCGTGAACATGCAATTCCTTTATTTCTGAATGCAAAAATACTACCTATAAACTGTTTGTACTACAAATTATTGGCAGAAACAATGCACGATGTAAGTAATAATATTGTTCCTTCAAATTTAAAGGACTTATTTCTTTCTACTGTGAAAGTGCATTCCTACAATCAATACCAGGTCCTCGGTCTCTCAGAATTTCTACATACAAAAGTCGAGACTTGAAATTAAAAAGAAATCGTTTTCAAGAATTGGTGCAAAACTGTGGAATGAGATACCAACAAAGCTCCGGCCACTTCCCAAAGCTATATTCAAAAAGAACATTCAAACGATATTGTTTCATATCTTGGAACTTGAAGACTCGTATGTCAGTATAGAATCCATGATATCCAAAGTAAAATCACATTTCATATAACCGTTTATTTTTCAATAAGTAATTTCTATGTTTCCACCTTCAATTATAGGCAGTTGTCTGTGGTGTCTCCAATGGTATGAAGTGAAATGAAATTGATTTTCCTTTTTACTCCGCATTAACTTTTAAGTTTAACATTTAAAAATGTTCTCCTCTTCTATTAGTGTACTTAAGCTCAATTTTCTATCTTCCTTGTTAATCTCTTCTTTCTCAGTAGGTTCTAACAGTTTTCTCCTTTTTCTTCCCTTTTTTCACATACATTTTCCTGGCCCGGCTAGATTAGCTTGAGCTACCTGCGCGTCAGGAACATGTAAAAATAAAATAAGAAAATATCAATAAAGTCCTTATCCAATCCACTCTTTGAACACCCGGGAGGATTATGACATTTACAACTGTTTGCAGGTACAGTTGCAATATAGTCACAAAGTGAAAAATTGACTAAAAACCAATCAACTATTAAATGGGCATCCCAACAAAAGTCGAAAGTAACTAGTAAGGAAACATTTCACACCCACAATTCTTTATTGTTGCCTTCTGGCGATATCAGTGTTTATATCACAAGGTTTCGTCGTTTCACAGTTCACTGGCTGTTCTAATAACTATGCTTTTGAATGTTTATATATACGCTTTAATTACTTTATCTACGCTTCTTGATAATTAGTAATTACACCACAACCTTTTTGTTCGGTGAAGAATGAGGATGCGGGTTGCTAACAAAGGCAAAGCGGATTATTTGCATGATGCGTGACAACTCGTTTTAATCGATGCTGTGATGTCATTGGTCAGTTGATTGAACCGTCTGATCTGACAGATGATCATTTGCAGTCACCGTGTATCCAGGAACAAGGACCAGCTAGTTTTCAGAGATATTCTCGCAATTGTTTTGAAGAAATCATCACGTACAGCTGAGTTAGTACTACTTTGGCCAAACTAAGTTATATAATGTAGATTTTTGGTGGCCTACGCAAGGAAAACTCGCTTGTTGCCAGAGAAACAAACTCAAGCCGGCATGTTTGCCAACGAAATGGAAATGAAGCCCGAAATGGTCGAGGTTTATATGCGGGACACAGATAACATTAGAGGACATTGTTTATGATTATAATTCTCATTACAATGCTGGCATATGGAAAGGTAATTTTTATTCTTTGGAAAGGACTTTTATATTTTGAGTCAAAGTGAACGAAACTGACGTCTTTCTGGATTTCCTCAGAGTCAGACAAAATCAGATCCAGTTCGTGAAATCTTGGCGCGAATCGAGGAGAGACAAAGCAAGGTATGTTTCATAACTATTTCAAGCTGAGTTCTTCCATTTGTTTAAAAATATTCTGTATATGACTGTATGCTGGTGATTTTGGTGAATGCTTTCTGTTGTCTTCATCCCACCGAACATGCTGAGAAAAAATGAACTACTGGGAGACCGAAGTTTGTGTCCGTGCTCATCAATACTTGCGAAACAACTTTAAATATTTCCGTCGTTAAATCTTGCGTTGGTGTGAATGATATTTTGTTTAAGATGTAAATTAAATGACTTTAAATTTCACTGATAAATTATGAATGAAATTAATGTGCAGCCTGGAGGGATTTTTTTAAATGTCATATGATTATTATCCATGTCCCATAAACGGATTATGAAATATAGACAAATGATAGAACAGGAAAACCATGATTTATTCTGGTTATATATTATCATACATTGTATACTGCTTCGATCTATATAGCTTCGTTTGGTCCAAAAGCCGAGGGAAACATTTCTTTCCGAGGGTAAGCAAAAGCTCATGTTACGTCAGAAAACACCAGTCACAATGGTTTTGTTGTATCGTAATTACACAGGGGCAGATCTAGAGATTTTGAAAGGGGGACTGCACCATTTGAAGTAAAGATTGAAGGAAAAACGATAGCATTTCCAGATCTAGAACATTCAGCACATTTTTCATTACATACATGTATTTATTAGGAAGTTCTTCTTAAAAATAAAATTTAAAAAAAAATATTGGACGCAAAAAGGGAGGAGGGCACCGGTACCGGCTCCCCCCTGGCCCTAGATCTGTTCTGCTACTGTCACATGTATATAATTATTTAAAAAAATGCTGTCATCTCCAGCTATGGGACATATATAGTATTTGTTTCCAGAAACAAATAATTGTTGACCAATCACAATGCATGTACTATTTGAATGATATAACAAAGCAATTAAGGGGGCTTCATTTATTACGATATACATGTAGCCAGGGATGGCCATGGGAGTTGGGGTCGGCAATGGTAAAGGACTGAGTGGAGTCCAATTTGTCCATCAGAAAATCGATTTATTAACACTTTAAGTCCAAATATGGGCATTACATGTAAAAGAAGGGAGCATGTCTCACAAGTAGGTGGTGGACATTAAGATTGAATTATTAATACATCTGAAGACATGAGCAAAATGCAGGCAAAGTGTTGTTGTTGAAGACAGAACTTCAACAAAGTACAACCAACGGTGTCTAATTTGGTCTAGACAAGCATGCAGCATGAATCCAATATGTTTATCATGAGTATGATTACAGGTCTACATAATTTGATGACACAATTAAGGTTTATTATACAAAATACAATTTCTGAAAATTAAGAGAAAAATGCAGAAATTCTTTTTTGAAAAATATATCTTAATTATAATGCATGTATATATAAAATGATATATAATTAGTATATATATTGAAGGAATAGAAAACGAGCCCGCGCGCTATGTTGAGTTATAGAAGCACGCGGGAATTTGTAAGTACACGAA
>JANVCJ010028885.1:0-16441 GCA_026413505.1 Epizoanthus ramosus | reverse complement strand
TTCCCTAGGGATTCCTTTTATGATGCCCATACTATAAGGATACTTACCTTGATTATTCTGTTTCCTCTAGTGTATGGTGACAAAGGCTTCCCTAGGGATTCCTTTTATGATGCCCATACTATAAGGATACTTACCTTGATTATTCTGTTTCCTCTAGTGTATGGCGACAAAGGCTTCCCTAGGGATTCCTTTTATGATGCCCATACTATAAGGATACTTACCTTGGCTATTATGTTTCCTTTAGTGTATGGCGACAAAGGCTTCCCTCTGCCGATAATCGATGGTGTTGAGCTAACCAACACTAAAGTGACGTCAGGAAAGGTACATCATCTAATTTACTCCGAAAGATGTGATTTCGGCCAATGTGTTGAGAAGGCAATTTGGACTTTACTGAAATATCAAGTGCTTTCACACTTTGTTTTTTACCGATGTGTCGAGAAGTTATTGCATCTCACTCTGTTCTGAAAGGAACTGAAAGTCATTCAAGGGTTAATAGTACTCATTGCGAGGTTTCATTCGAACAATCGAACTTACATGCGGTTAAAAGTTATAACATCTAGCTCAGCCAGTTTGATACTCGCAGGACTTAGGCTACTGGGGCTCAAAGTCACCTTAATTAAGTCGCACAAAGTTGTCTTAAGTCGCGCAAAGAAACTTTAAGTAAAGTTGTTATCACTTCCCAACAAATTTCAACTTTTAAAAGTCGTCTTAAGTCGTTCACAAAGTTTCGATAGTTTTCTTGCAAATTTTGCTTAAGTCGTTTAATCGCCCAACGTTGCGGCGTCTTTAGGTTCCGCAGTAGGCCTGGACTATGCAACCTCTCAGTCGTTATTCAGAGCACAAACAAGATTCATAGTTTTACTCGTAAGCAATGTCAAGCTTCTGTGTCATGTTGACTAATATGCCATGTTTTTGTCTTTCAGCATTTCAACCTAATCGCCACCGACTTCAAGTATACCACCCCGCGCACTGCTGAATTTAATTCAGCGGTAGAGTACCGTCAGAAAAGAAAGGCGCAACGAAAGTTCGTAAAGAACATACCGATCGTCTGAACCATGCCATGCAAAAGCAATCGATTTTGAACCGGCGCTGAGCCTCAATGCTAGCGATAATCAGTCACTGTTACCAACATTTGTCAATAAAAAGCTTTGATTTATCGTATTGTTAGTTCTTGTAAAACATGTCAGTGCTTTATCATTACAACAATACTAGTAATTGCTTCCAAGCGACAGCGACGCACACCGTATCGATTCCATATCGATCTGTTTCTCTGTCGGTTGGCCTACAGTGGACCAGCACTTCGAGCGAGTTTCGGCACGCGGTTACTCGCTCGAACTGTAGTTTCATATTATAGACAGATGCATGATACAGTATTACATAAAATTTGCTTTTGTGTGAAAGGATAAGGTACATAACTGGGGCTTTTAGTATATCATATCCCTACCTTTTCCCGCATATAACCTAGTATCCTTTCATTCTCTGATCCAAGATATAACTTTAATAACTGTACAACCTCTAGACTTATGAAACACGATTGGGAGTTTGTACCCACGTTAAAATGTTTTACCTTGAATATCAATATATCGATTTTTCCTTTATAACATCCCCATCCATCTAGAAATATTCTGCCGTGAGAAATGAGCCACCTCACCGTGGACTTGATTACGGGGTTTAGGAATGTGGAGTAACACGGTCTTCGTCGTGGCAGCATTTTATTTATCGTATTGTTGGTTGGGAAAACGTAGGGATAGTCATAGTCATAGTCATAGTCATAGTCAGTCATAGTAATAGTCGTAGCCATAGTCATAGTAAGACTAAGACTAATGGTAACAGTATCTTGTATTATTATGGAGCCGAAACCAACTGCAGAATTGCACACATTTTAGGTATTCCTACTGATGATCAGTTACTGATTTGTGTTTTATTTCAGCGACATGTAGTTGTCGGTTCAAATGTAATTTGTACAGTCATACTTATTCCAAAATACAGTAACTGGACCTCGCCGCTTTCTAGTTAAGTTTTAGAGCCGACGTTTCCTTGTAATCATGGAATCATTGTAGAACAAATGTGACAGCATGTACGGGTTACTGAATACACTAATTACAAGTTATTTGATTTCGGCTTTTTATTGGACGCAGGTAGTTTCATGATAATTTTTTCAGAGTCCGACATTTCAAAGGAGAGAGTGGAATTGAACAAAAAAGAGAAAGCTGTAGCTACAAGCTGCTTGTAAGTATTACTATCCTGGTAATACTTTCAGTAACGTTTCTGATAAGACGCAAGATAAGACGGGAGGGTGTGGGGGAGAATTCGTGGAGAAACGTATTTCGATGACTAGTATACTAGAGCATGTAATACCCGCGGCTGGTATATATATTTCCGGAAAACTAATTTGTGGTAAAAAATCCTTCATCTATGGGCAACTGATACTTTTTCTATATTTTATAACCTAACCAAAAATGATTTCTAAACCGTTCTAAATGTGTATTCATCAAGCTGGACACACACAGCCTCTCGTGCGATGTCCGTACCGTAGTCTACTGGACGACCTTCGTCTCCTTATTTGATATTATGGATAACGAGAAGAGATCGCGGATCCATAACTTTCTGTACCGACTAAGCTAACAAGGTTAATAAGAGTATTATTACATGACAGAGGGCTATCGTGATTATGTTGAGTGCCGGGGGCCAATCGTTCGCATATAACAATCACATGTGTTTAATGTGTTATAAATAAATGTATTATAAATTTTAACGATCTTTCATAGTTTTTTAGAATGATATTCCAATGATTTTAGCTTTTTACATAGCTTAGATTATTTAGTGATATTGTGAAACATCCTGAACTAGTAGGATATGTGCGCTATATAAGAACTGTATTATTATTATTATTATTATTATTATTATTATTATAAATATTCGCTACTATGCCAATGCTAAAGTGAACACAGAAATGTTTAGCCTTGCTATTAATTTATTGTCTCCAGCTATAAGGTCTGCTACACACTAGCGGTGTGATCGTAGTCGCAGAAAAATTTAGTGTGAAGCGAGAAGACGCAATGCAAGCACAAGAAAAAGGAAAATGTTGGGTCTATTTTTGTTCTAATCTTGCGCTTGCGATTTTAACAGAAACGTTTATCGTGTGATTTGAAGCGACATAATCGCAATAGTAAACACAAAAAAAGTAGTGCACGGCGCATGCTTACCACCTTGCTTGCATCGCTTGGTCGTAGTGTGAAGGTCATTCTTACCTTGCGATTCGAATTACGTCGCTAACGTAAACCAGCCTTAAATTCAAAACACTACCATACGTATTACCATACGTATTATACCATACATATTACCATACGTATTATACCATACATATTACCATACAGATTACCATACATATTACCATACATATTACCATACATATTATACCATACATATTACCATACGTATTATACCATACATATTACCATACGTATTATACCATACATATTACCATACGTATTATTGAACATTTGATGCTAATTTGCGCTATATAAATACTATTATTATTATTATTATTATTATTATTATTATTAGCCAGTACGAGTTGTGATATGATTCAGACTGAATGCATTGCACCCATAACGGCGGATAAAACTAGAGAGAGAGCCTCATAACATGCTACTTGCTGTTTACGCAGGAGAAGAGCGAGAATACTTGTTATACAAGCACTCGTAGTTGCGATCTTCTTCCATGAAAAGTGACAAATTGAACTCTTGGGCTGTTGGTGTTGCCGTCTCCGCCAGTTTGGAACGCAGAGACAGATCAATGAATTCTGGGGTAAACTTCTAAATGTATTAAACCTGGGATAGATTTGGATCGCTCCGATCTCCTGCGATTGGTTTCCATTTGATCGCTTGCAAAAATTAACGATAACGATGGTGCCCATCGTCCGGATAGAATTGCTAGCGATCCAAACGATCGATCACGATCACGTTTTTGATCCTCCGGAGTCTTTCCATACAATCGTTTCGATCACTTGGACACAATTTGAGACTATTGGGACAATCCGGAACATTATAGGGTAACCATGCCTTACTTGCTGGCTGGGCAAACGGCACACAAGCTAATTATGTACTTCGAGTCTCCCGCCATAGTGTTGTTCTTTGACCCAGTGACGACCCCGGAGTCTCACTTCTGCTGACGATCGAGGCGATTATAGGGAAACCGAAAATCGCCCGGATTGTCTCAATCGTCCCCATCCTTTCAACTGAAAATGAAAACAGAGACCAAGCCAACGCGATAAATCGCGCTTCAACCTCAACCAATAAGATTCCCAACATAAATGCGATATTTTAGTTTGTCAAACTTCTCATATGAGCTTGGAGTCAATAATTTTGATTTTCCCATACAATTTGCTCTTATTTCCTGCCATGAATTTTCCTTTACATTTGCACTTACTTTCTGACCCTCGGTTGGCGCCTATGGTCCAAGACAATATACTATACTACTAATAGTACTATACGACTGGCTTGATGGAGTGACATTACTGGTGAGACACAACCCGTGTATGACTACTAGTCTCTCACACGGCGGTTTATCCAGCCATGAAAACCGCGCTACGGGTCAATGAGACAATGAGACAACCATAAAACGAAAGGAGCTTATTCGAGTTCTCTTGCTTGTGGCTAATGAAAAATTTACATTGAAAACTGTAAAAGCTAAAATATAATGGCGACAAGGGAAGAAGAAACCTCACACAAAAATGTCGGAGCAAGTAGGACATGATACAGGATGACTTGAAGTGAGTCGTTATTTAGAGTTTTAAAATAGCCGAAGAGAAAGGAGATTTAATTCAGTATGCAACTTAATGATTAGCATCGGCGAAGCTAGTTTAAATTAATCGCAATTTTGTTATTTGCATGTTCATGCAAGTTTATCTGTTGTGACTATTTCAGTTTTTGCTTTTGAACTAGTTTGAACTTACTTTTTAGTCAAAAATATTGTGTTTCGAATGTACTTTCAAGTACGAAAGAAACATAATTAAAATTATGTCAAACGATAATTGGCAACATAATTTACTTTCAGTAAATTTAATAGTATTATAGACAGACAAACACAAATCATGAATACAAAACAGCGCATTATCCTCAGCAGTTCCACCGCTGCAGCCTGTATTGTTAGACTTACAAGCTGACATCACATGTGTTGATGTGTTAGTAGTGAACATAATTGTTACTTTGTTGATGTTCTGCAAACTTCTACTTTTCAAAGCACAACCCGTTCTTGTTATTTATCTATTGTCGTGCCCTGTCGGTTTTCCACGGCGGATGCAGTGAATTTATAAACGTATTAATACAGATGTGTGCCTGATGTTCAGATGATTGAAAGAACGGGGAGGCGTGCTGTAACACCCTTTAATTACCCCTCCTTTCCTTCCCTCTCTGGAATTTTACCGTTCCTAGTACGTAGCTTTGGTGGCAAATTGACAAACTGAAGACCATTGAAATCCTTTGAACTGCTGTCTCGCTGCAAATTGTTGAAAAGCACAGGAAACAATCATCAGAAGTGATGGGAGAGGTTTCTGTCGATATATTATAACACAGTTCATTCAAATATAGATACAGCAGAAATACTGAGCCTGAAGGTAACAGAACTGTAAACAATCCTCGTGCAGTAGCAACGGGTCCTTATGGGTAATTACTATCAGAATACAATAATAATAATAATAATAATAATAATAATACACGACACTAGCCGGATGGAATACTCACGACTTCAGTGGAACGGACATGTATAAAGTACAGATTCTCTTGTTATTGCTATTTGCCTGAAAAAGGGCATCGGGCTAGCCAAAGGTTGTATTTCATATTTTTATACGAACTGTGGTTTAAAAAGCACCACACGTACCTTCTATAAACGGGAAATCCTGCTTTTTGTTCAAAGGTTACTGATATTCAGGAATTATTGTGAGAACCCACTATAGCTAGCATATACAACGTACACGTGCTCAAAATAAAATTTAAAAAATAAATGAAACAAATCTTGTTTTGTTTCCACCAAGGTATATTGGAAGGTTTTGGGATATATCGTGGACAAATGGTCGCGAAAGGCACCCTTTCCACGTACATCGTTTTACTTGTGTTTGCTGTCTGCTATGGTAAGTTGAAAGAAATACTTTATAGTCTATTTGGCCCTGATCCGTACACGTACACACACACACACACACACACACACACACACACACACACACCAGTACACGATACATACCGTACAGAATATGATTGCGTTGGATGGGGCGTAGATCATAATTGCAAGTGTACGGTGCTCATTGACTTCGTTGCATAGATTGAAATAGAGATTGCAGAGACAGCCACTGCGATTTGTTAGGGGCAAAGTAATGCTGCGTTATCATATAAGTATATAGGTTATTTAGGGAATCTTGTGTTAGTATAGTAACTTCACATGTCTACAAAGCTTCCAATTGCCAATTTGGCCATAATTCAGCTTTATAACATAACCATCCTGCTCGGTTCCAGTACGTATTTGTAGATCTTGCAATACGCTTTCAAAAAATTATGAGGCAAATTTAACAGACGGAAATAAATTTAAGGGTTCGAAAGTGAAATCACCTTGCAGGTCTAACTTTCCCAGACCCTTTTGGGTTCTCAAACCATCGCACAAACGAGGACGGAGGAATCCTTTTCTGCAATTTTGTACTTTGACAGTCATGGGCCCGCCATCTTGGCTTATGACGTAAGCGAGTTATCGTTCCCAGGCCCCAGACGGTCAACAATCAAAACAAAAAGATGGCAGGGGGCAAAAATAGGAAAACGTGTTCACTTCGTCCTCGTTTGTGTAATCGTTTTTAGGCTCTACAAATTTCACGAAATAATTCAATATAACAAGTTCTTCCATTTTGTCCACAAAGTATTTTTCACTTCAGAATTACCCTTCGCAAAAATCTTCCCGCAACACTTCTGTCAGAATGTTTGATTTCGAATAGGACGCATGTTATTGAGTAGATTTTGAGAAACCAAAATCTTTGGAAATAGTTGCACAGTTTGAAAAGCTGGGAGGGTTTACTCCATTTTTATAGCAGTTAAGTACATAAACTTCTATATCAATTAATATCTAAATATATATATTTTAAAGATGTTTTCCTTGACTAAACATTTTGCGTAAGCATGATCCTGAACAAAACGTTTTGAGGAAATTTTGAGAAATTGCTGTATTTTGTAATTTTAATATTTCGTTGTCATAGTAACAGCATGGCATCCTAAAGCAGAGCAGCAAGTTTGTGTCTTGTACTTCAGACACTTTCAAGTGTTTTTGTAAAGTCAATGGGTGCCAGTTAAATATATTAAGAATATTTCCTGCACCGCAAACGTAGTCAGTGACTAAGTAGTGGGATGATTATAAATATAAATTGACATCAAAGTTTGTGTATTGAATGGTTTTGATATAAGAGTAGCGGCCATTTTAAATTGTGAAGCTATGTTGACTCCTTAAGAAGCTAAAGTAAGTTAGACAAGGTAGAGGAGAATGTAGCGTGTTTTATAGAACAACCAAACATAACACACCTAACTCTTCTTACATTCAGCAAAGTACAGTCATGGGTCCACGTCGAGGAATGATCGCATTGAACATCGGACAGTGGCCGGTCATTCAGGTCTTGAGGCTAATGATGATAATAAGGACACAGAAAGCAAGGCAGCAGGGAGAAGATTAGAAACGACGCATAGATGCGGAGCTTTTCATTGCAAAGATGCGGCTAAATTAAATAGCAGGACGAAGTCTTCTAAAAGGAACGATCACACAAAACAATCATTTCAACAGCCAGTTGCTACACTCACCAAAAAGGATCAGAAGTTTACCAAGAATCACTCGAGTGATAAGAATGAACGAAGAGACAGTATCCATGGCACAGAACGAGGGAAAACCACTCGCAGGAAAAAAGGCGCATTGCTGCACAATAAAGGAAAGAAAGAGACCCGTAAGAGGACTTTTGTCATTCTTTCGCCTAAGTCCACAGTACACGCTAACAAACTTTTACGAGTCAAACTTTCTCCAACTATTATCAACGCATTGAAGCTTTTGTTAGACAAAAAGAATCATTTTCAGCAGGACTCGCGTGCACTTACTTTGGCCAAGGTTCTTGGTATGCGCAATGACACTGCGATAGAAAAACAAAATGCACTCCATGAAATGATTTCGGGAAAAATGAAAATGAACCGAATAAAAATGGGAAACACTGCTCTTTCTAATTTGGTTACAGAGCAGGTAAATAACACTATAGAACAACCAGCTAGACTAAAAGAGAGCAGTGGACACAGAATATTACATATTGAGCCAAAACAACTAGGCTTGCTGGGTTTGAATCAGAACGCTTCTTCGAAAAACATTAGCAGCCCATCGTATCGTAAATCTAGTATTAGGCTGCACGGCCGCACGACTCTTGTGAATCCAACCGAGCTTGGATTGTCAATTTTGAAACTCCTGTTTGGTAAAAAAGCACCTTTAGTTGCATCGCCACGCTATAGAGCTCTATTGAAAGAAAAGTTTGCAGCATTCCATACAAAGCAGCATGGCGTTGTTTCTAACCGACAAACAACATCACGTGACGATCGCTTCAATTCAGCTGTTGGGGAAACTTCAAAGAAACTCGAAGACATCGTAAACTCTAATGACAAACACAGAAATTCGGAGCACAAACAGAATACTTTGAACAAAGAAGAGCAGACATTGATCTCGTCTGTTGCGGCGTTAAGTAAAGCGGCCACGTCAGCATCTCACCTTCAAAAGAAGCCCGCGTCTTTCACTCAGTCACTAGCGAAGGAGATTAGTACGTTAATCAAGTATATGACTAAGGCTGATATAACCAACGATCATGGCAAACACAACCAGTCTCACAGAAATAGAGCAAGCGCGGCTAGAAACGACCGCGTCGTCCATGCAGGTTTAGCAACCAAAGCAAATGATGTGAATAACACCAGAAAGTCCTGGGTTCTACTGAAGATGCCAAAGGCTGCAAAACCTGACTACACACCAGTAGCAATGTACAACCAGGAAACAAAACCTGCCGCTGACACTGCGTCCATCCACGAGCCGGTTAAGATTATTCAACCACAAAACAAACACACCGCTATTATCCCTGCGTCGTCTAAGGTAACAATAGGGTCCCTGAGCCCAAAACCTCTTGTTCGTGAAATGGCTCAAGATGAACCAAAACTTAATCCAGAGTTAGTAGTACATCAATCCAGACAAAAACTGGAGCCCACTGTGAAGGTCGAACAGTCTTCCGCTACTCCACAACTTGGTTACCAAGTTCATATCACTCCTTCCGAGACAGTGGTAAACAACGTAAAAACGACAAACAACGATGTTCAAATAAAATCAGCTGACAAAACAGGAGATGAAACAAAAACAACTTCAGCTACTGTAAAATTTGCACAGAGCATTGCAACTTTGCTAAAAGCACTTCAAGGCACACAAAATTCTAATATCAGGTCTAAATCTTCAGAAAGGGAGACAACTAAGCCTACAGTGACGCCATGGACTAACACTGCAATGTCAGTTCAGGCTACTCCAGCCTCCACACCAGTAAAGGAAGATTCAGCTAATGCTCGTACAAAACAGGAGCCATCCCCGTCACAAGGAAATGACAGATACGGTTCATCAGCTTCCACTAACGGTGTTTTGACATCATTAGTTACGTCATTAGCAAACATGAACAGTGTTGGAGCTTCAAATACAGCTTCTCTTGGAGGGACAAGGGAAACTAAAAACAATGCAATAATCGGTAAAGCAACTGGCGGAGTTCCTCAAGAGAGTAGCGAGAGCTCCAAAAATGTTATCCAAACAGAAAAACATGATACAGATGATATTGGAAGCAGTCGCAGTAGATTTTATACAATGCTAGTCTCGGCACTCAAAGAAGCTCATCTCCAGGACCTTTCAGGAAATACAAGGAACACGGACAATCCGTTACCAACACAACGTGCAGGTACGAGAGCTTGGACTTCATTGCCTGTCCCGGGTGCAACATTAACTAATCTCAAACCCACAGCAGGAAAGGAGATACAGGATATTGCCCCACCTCTGCCACATGGGACTATAGACGAAGCTATAACTAGTCTTAGTCCCACGAAGGCCCGGATGAAGTCGGACGAGAATGTTCTGTTTCAGTCCGACACGGACCTGGGTGAACCCCGTAACATCCACGACCCTTCCGAGTATAGCAAGCTGAAAGAAGGTTAGTTGTAGGGAGTGTGTTAGATCTGGACTATCTGTTGAAAGTGGGACAGTTCTAAATTATTTTCTCTAACATTAACTGAATTTGTATCGTATCTACCTAATTTGTAATTACAGTTCAAGTTTTGAAAATGGCATTTTCACACGACAATGACCCTTCCGAATTACGGGTTTTGTATTGTAAAAATTGTATATAAAAGTTCCCATATATATCACTCACTTAGAGAACAACTGGTTTCTTATTATTACCATGAACTTGTTAAAAATATGCCTTTCATTAAATGAAGATATTTGTTTTTATCATATCTACAGTTTTTGTAGTGTTATTTGTTCAGAAATTAGCGAGTTTTTATGAAGCTTTTAACACTTGAAGCAAAGCCGTCAGAGAAACACAAAAGGATTTTTATTGCCCTTTCCAGCACAACAGTGAAACTGTTTGGTCGTTTACGTTGGTGATTTGCACATGTTCGTGCTTGTTGAAACTATCTACCACTGTATACAATATTGTTAAGGCCCGGAGACACGGTGCATCACTGCATGCAATCCATTGCGCAATTGTTTACGTACGTGTGGCCACCATCTGCAACATTGCGTGCAATCGGTTGCGAGCAGTGGCCACATGGTGAAATCATTGCGCGCAATGTTGCTGAAGTAGCTGCAATATCGTGCGCAATCCATTGCAAAGGGTGACACACAATGCAATTCTTACATTGCGCAATGGATTGCATGCAATGTTCCACCATGTGTCCGGAACTTTAGTCCAACAATATCGACGATGGTGAACAATGTTGGATGGAGTGTTCAAACGAATAAACATCGTACAACGTGCTTCTTGAACTTGTAAGTCGATAAATTGGCCACCGGCCGCTATCTTGTTGCCAAATCTTCATGAATGAGAATCAAACCGATGGTGTGATATGGTTCATTGAGAAAAAAGAACAAAAGAATAAAAGACCAAAAGAAATTGAACTAAATCAAACCTGATCTAACGAGGGGCGCAAATAGATCCAGCACGTTAGCCTGACTTGAACCATGTTTGAATAGACTGCAAAGTACGTTTAAACGGATATAACATTATCCAACATTGTTGGTCCAACTACATCCAACGTTGTTGGTCTAACATCCCCCAACATTGCTGGTCCAACATTACCCAACATTATTGAACGCTGCATGTTGAATGTATTTGAACAACTTGTTGGACGATGTTGGATCACCTTTTATTCAATTCACCGGTTTATGTCACAGCATGTTGCACTACATTATTTACAGCAAGATAACGTGCTGTACGATGTTGGATTGTCATGAATCCTCGTCCAACGTCATTCAATATCATCCAACATCATTCAACATCATTCAATATCATGCAATATAATGCGTCCAACATCATCCATCATTATCCAGCATCATTCAACATCATCCAACATCCAACATCACCCAACATCATTCGACATTATTTGACATCGTCGAATACTGTTGGACCTACAACGTTGGACAAAGCTGGATCCGTTTGAGCGAGTTTGAAGGGGACTTGGCAGTAAAGAGAGCAAATAAAGATGTTGTTGTTGTTGTTGTTGGAATACGTGATGCAGTCTTACACCAGTTAGGTTAGTTCAAAATTGGTTCACAAAGGAAGAGGAAACCAATCTAGCCGGAGTACTTTGATCATTGATCTACACGCTTTAGAACTAAGTAGTATAATCGATTCCCCCTAGATTTGGAAGTGTTTGCTGAGAGAGGACTTGCGGCTCACAACAGGTTTCGCAATGAACATGGAGCTCCTGTGCTGAAATGGTCAGATGACTTGGCAACTAAAGCGGAGAAACTAGCTTATGCAATGGCGATGAAAGGCACAATTGAGAAATCAGCGGAGGTGGATAATTTAGGCCTGGGAGAGAACGTAGCTAAGTTGTCAGGCTCGTCCTTCAATGACGCCGGAGCGGATGCCACGAGAGTTTGGTACAGCGAAATTAAAAACTACAGTTTCTCCGACCCAAGGTAATTTTTGTACAAAAATTGCAATGTTTGTATAAAGGTTAAGTTTTTATCAATGTCGTTTTTGTATTTAGTCTGAATACACACTTCCCGAATAATTTCAATTGGTTTGATTCATGTGATTCAATGACCCAAGGTAGTACAAGAAGCATTGAAAGAACACATACACAGAGGAGAAAAGTAAACAAGAATGATGCATCCCTAATCATACTCCTGCTCAGGAGTGCATGGTCGCTCCCAAAATGTTATGCCCCACCCCCCCTCCCCACACACATACACACGCAATTAATGCTCGAAAAGTCACGGCCTGCCTGCCAAATTGACGACAAGTTTTGCCTTTTACTACTGTAACCATCCCTGCTGTTAGCCATGTACATTAGACAAGTTGAAGTACAAGGCATCGCTAATCATTTTCAAATTTCTAACAAAAGCCATGCAAGACTGAACATTTCTTACCTAAAGAAGATCAACTAAATCAAGAAAGTCCGTTTTTAATATCAAAATTTTTAACGTTTAGATTTTACTTTTTACATATTTAAATTCATACCTTTAAATTATTTCTTTCTCGCCTGTTTGAATTATTTTTTCTCGTTTCAGACTGAGTCCGGAGACAGACGCATTCACGCAGGTTGTTTGGAAGAGCACGACGGAGTTGGGAATGGGCTGCGCCAAGGACACGGAGACCAACGATCTGTATGTGGTGGCGCTCTACCGTTCACCGGGCAATACAAGAATAGGACTGAGGAGGAACGTCCTTAACACAGGCGGCGCGCGCTCGGATGTTTACGCCACTATCTTCAAGAGACAACGGTTGAACAAGAGCCGAAACAGGATACCCCATACAAGGCCCGTTAAACCAATGGCCGCGAGTTAGGCGAAATGTAACATGGCACTGTTCAACATAACACATTTCCATGAAACCATAATAAATGCTGCTGAGCGATCGACGATGCAACTGAATTTAAATTGGGGATAGGACTGAACAAATTTGGAGAAAGGATCCGCGGCTACAGAGAGGGATAACGTGGAGATGAGTGAATGGGAAAACATGACATTTTGCAAGCATCTCATTCATTGACATCCCTTCCCCCACAGTACAAAATGTCTATGTAATGCATAAACTGGACTCCCATTTTTGTTGGTATTCTTCTCGGCATTCGTCTACGCCAGTTCATGAATTTTGTTTTTATTTATTGCCTGAAGCGCTCGGTAGGAAAAAAATGCCGTTATGCGGAACCGGTTGTAATGTTAAAGGCAATCTCAAATGGGACAAATTAACCTGAGTGCTTGGGAATGTTCTAGCAGAGAGATCTCATCTTGTTGATGCAAGGTATTAATGTTTCATATAGTAGGGCGAATACTTTATATTATATCCTGTGGGACAAATTATTACAAATTCATATGAGTAGATAATATATTACCTGCATAAATGTACAAAAGCATTGCAAACAAAAAACTGTTATTAGCGTTTATAGGATTGTATAGAGTCGAGTTAGTTAAATACAAATAAAACTTGTATTTGTTGTTCTTGCCACTCTGTCCTATGCGTGAAATAAGAACTGTTATTATTATTATATTATTAAAAGCTATCTCCCGAGTTTTGTGAGGAAACGAGAAGCACCAAAAATTGTTGTTATTTAAATCCCAAGTAGTTCTCAGAAGCCAATGTTTCGTTCTAAATGAGCACTTGTACAGTATCGTTAACATTTATCTCAGGTTTGATAACAAATCTTGGTGAGTATTGTCGTGCACTGTTAGTAGTACAGAAATCTAAAGAAAGAAAAGTAAATATATTTCCTTTTTGAAGCACATGATCCATAAATAGAGTACAAGCCGAACAGATTCCTGATTGTTTGAAATGATATTTTATCTTGCGATTGTGAGAGCTTTGTGCGGGGTAATGGGAGAAATGCTGTAAACTTTATAATCTTTGTGGACTTTGTGGACTTCATTGTGCTGATTGGTCGGTGAAGGATATTATTGGCTTTCTTGGCATATTTGGTTTGATTATTAATTGAGATCGTATATGAACCTTCAATTCTTTCGGTTCGATCTCTGATTCTGTAATGCGCATTTGAACATATTCACATGGAAAGTGCGCAATATAAATGCAATATCATTATCATATCATTATCATCATTAATTAGAAAACGTGACTTGGATGTATGTCAGAATCACACTTACAGAAAGCAATAAAAAATTGCAAAAAAAGGCGGACGACATACTTGCAGAAAACACATACAATGGCTACAGGTACAGGTACCGAGGCACAAGGCACGGGCACAGGTACGGGCACAGGCACAGGTACAGGCACGGACACAGGCACAGGCACAGGCACAGACACAGGCACAAGAACAGGCACAGATACAGGTACAGGTACAGGTACCGAGGCACAAGGCACGGGCACAAGAACAGGCACAGGTATAGGTATAGGTACAGGTACCGAGGCACAAGGCACGGGCACAAGAACAGGCACAGGCATAGGTACAAGTACAGGTACAGGTACAGGTACCGAGGCACAAGGCACAAGCACAGGTACAGGCACAGGTACCGAGGCACAAGGCACGAGAACAGGTACAGGTATAGGTATAGGTACAGGTATAGGTATAGGTACAGGTATAGGTATAGGTATAGTATAGGTACAGGTATAGGTATAGGTATAGGTACAGGTATAGGTATAGGTACAGGTATAGGTATAGGTATAGGTACAGGTACAGGTACAGGTACCGAGGCACAAGGCACGGGCACAGGTACAGGTACAGGTATAGGTACAGGTACCGAGGCACAAGGCACGGGCACAGGTACAGGTACAGGCACAGGTACAGGCACGGGCCCCATGCCCCCCCTGGATCCGCCACTGACTGCGATATTTTATTCGTGGATGATTCCATGCATCATATACTAGTTACCGACATTACTTCGGCACTGAAGACACCAAAGTAGTCAATCTTGCCTTTGTTGAATTTGCATTTCTCTTTCCTCAGGGTCAATCGGTTTTCTGCAAGCCTCTTGAACGTGGAATCGAGTGCGATATCAAGTTCCCAGTTTCGGTTTACCGATCTTCTTGTAGGTAAATTTATTCAAGATGTTTACGGAAGCCCCAGCGTTTATAATAAACTGACACAGTACGCCATTCACGTTTACAGGGACTGTTCGGCACTACTGACAGCGTCCGCACCTGGTAGTTTGATTCCACAAGAGTATTCTGCATCATTTGACTCGGGCGTGTTCCAGGGTGCTATGGGGCCGTGGCACCATCTGCTTAGTTTGGACCCTCAATCGACGCCTTTCTCCCGAGTTTCATTCACACTTTCATCAAGTGATTTGGTTTTTGGCAGTAATTGCAGTTTTTGTCTGTAACGCTAGCGTGGGAAACGTCTCCTCCGCAGATGTTGCAGATTTTCTTCCGAAATTGGTTTTCACTGTGAGGATTTTATTATACTTCTGACTGACTCACCTTCCATGCAATATACATTTTAACAGCTTATGCATCGGCAAGCATATGAGATTAACTGCGACAAAAGTTCCTAGTGTCATGAAAGTCGCAATTCCTTGCCAGCTGCCTCAATTCTGTAACATATCCGTCGAGAGTTCCGATTAAGATTTGTGCCTATAGCTACGGAAGCTCAATATTTGTACTTGGATGTTTGTCTTGTGTTCAAAATAGCCCGCAAGGGCTTGCTTTGTTGCATCGTTTGTAGTTCTGCTGAAACCTTCTTTTGCCTAGTAAATGTCGTATACACGCACTCGTTCGCCATCACACTGTGGCAACAACGCTCTCTTGCGATTGTTCTTCTCCAATTCATACCCACGTATACGTTCTCCAGGCGACTTACCCATTTCTTCCAGTGTGTTCTCGCATTTGTATTATCGACTTCGTAATCGAAAAATGATGGGTTTAAAACTATATTGTACCTACTCCTCCCTCCTTTTATTGAGGGACTGGGGTTGGCGTTCACGCAATCCAATTCCAATTTACTGTCTTTTAAAGATATCGATCTAAAAAATCTAGAAAATCTAGCAAGAATGGAATTGCTTGCCTCAACGTCCGCTGTACAACACATTTCTGTAATACAATCCTCCTATAAACACGAATCTAGCAAAATGTACCAAGCTTGGAGGAGGAGGAGGAGGAGCAGGAGGAGGAGGAGCAGGAGGAGGAGAAGGAGGAGGAGGAGCAGGAGGAGGAGGAGGAGGAGGAGAAGGAGGAAGAGGAGCAGGAGGA
>JANVCJ010028774.1:0-13942 GCA_026413505.1 Epizoanthus ramosus | reverse complement strand
TCTAAATAGGTTCATAGGTTTATTTCCTTCTACAAATAATATTTACAATATTTAAGTCATATATACGATCATTCAAGATGTGGTACCCCATACCAAATAAAAAATCTATATTATATAGGTGGTCAATTTTGCGTGCTGTGATTGGTCAATTTCAGGTTCGTAAGTTGTTGTACGGACCTCTCGCTCTCAATGGGCTGTCATTTGTTCACGATTTAATGTGTTTACAAATCACACTATATAGCAATGGAATTTAGAATATGTATGTGATGGAAAACTAGATCTTCGGAATATCAATTTAGTTTTGGGATGTCGTGAAGCCATTGCAACAACAGTAACAATAACAATAACAACAAAAACAACTTTATTCATATCCACATTTATACAATTGTTATGTAGAACAAAAAGAGAATAGTTTACAATATGTGATATTTGGCCATAAACTGAAAATTAAATAATTTTAGTTTCATTGTTCACACAACGGAGACTCACAACTATATGTCTAATCAAATCCGGCTAAGCTCATTTTCAAGTAAAATACTACTGAACATCAAATAAATAGGTCTCAAACCTAATGCCACGTAAGATGACCATGACTACAATGGACAGCATTTGAAGAGCTCTAAAGCCATCTAGCAGGGCAGTCAGAATCACTGTTTTTAAACTGTAAAATGTAGAGGAAAGTCATGCATGCAACAGTCGTGGAATTTCAAATAACAAAAAGTGTATGACTAAACCTGTTTACATGTGAGGTTGTATTCCGCTAACTCAGTTGATTTGAACACCTCGCTCTTATATAAATTTTCTAAAACCAGTTTTTCTTGAATATGGTGCAACGTTAAATTAATTTATATACTATGGGTCAATTAAATAGTCAATTAAATAATTTAAGTATCGCATATAACCCTTTCAATTGCAGAGATGCCATATAACAGCTACTACAATCTCTACAAAATATGGGTTAGTATCATGTACTTTGCCGCAGAGTATATATCAACATCGAACCAGAAGTATTTAATTAATTTGCAACTACTGCCAGCCAGTTTTAGTACTTTTGCACCCGAATATATTGTTATGTCCGGGTTGGGGTGAATTATTTGAAACCGTTAAATTGCTGTATGCAGTTAGTATTAGAGTTTTCAATATTTTAAGTAAAGCTACAGTTTAATAATCTGTTTTACAGATTTCCAAAATTTCTCGTTTCGGTAAACATTTAGTAAAGGATTAGCAAGTGAGTTAATGTTTAGCGAGAATATGAGAATCCAATTACCTATTCTGTCGTAAATAGCCCCAACTTTCCATACATCCTGACCAAATATAAGGTAAAACGCTCCGCGTAATATAATTGGCACAAAAAAGAAAGCAATATTTGTAAGGACTAAAGAAGCTATTCGTTTTGTATGATAGGAATCTCTCCTAATCCCAGCTCTTTCCCTGGACTTACGAATTATGTGATATATACGAGCATACATTGGAATTGTAGCAAGATATAGCACAAGGCCAATTCCTATGTAGAAAATTGTAAATCCAAAAGTCTGCTTTTCAACTTTAAAATTTGCCAGTAGACACATGCTCTGCTCTACATTAGTAAAGTAATTATGTTTTACGATGTAGCAAACACAACTAATGGTTACCAGCCAGTCAACAGCGATAAGCAGCATAACTACCCGTGTACGTAAACGATAATGTGGTTTTAAAGCTAGCTCCACGGAAAGATACCTTTCTACAGTTAGTATGAAGCACATAGGAACTGTGATGAAGAAACTGAATATTAGGAATGTTCCAACTCGATAACACTCCCTCCATCTAACAGTATAAAGTTCTGATGTGGCGGAACTGTGAACTAGCCAAAATAGCGAAGCTGAATATAAGCCAACACATGAATCTCCAATGGCCATGTTCATTGACAGAAGCATTGAGACATTGGTACGCAGTTTCTTTGAACATAAGACAACAATAATGACAACGCTATTGAGAGCAATTCCAACAGCTGCAAACGGAACCAATGCAAACACGACCCGTTTGAGGATGGTACAATAGTTGTTAATTTTGGTTGTTTTACTGAGAGAGTTTAAGCATTTCTTAGTTAACTTATTTTCCTTACACCGAAAAACAAAACCTTCTCTACCAAATCTTACTGCAGCTAAATTATTCGTGTGCACTTGGCAATAGCAATGTGTTACAGGACAGGAGTAGGATACGTGTTTCTTCAAGAACGTCGTGGAATTTATGTTTCTTTTGAGAAAGCAACCTTGGCATTTCTTAAATCCAAGTTCTCCTACTATCTTTGTAAGGCAGTTTATCTTCAGCAAGTTGGAATCTGGTGTCCATGCAGTGACTCCCGTTACGTCTAAAGTGCTAAGGGACTTCAGATAATGTACGCCTTTCATGATCCACTTGTGTAGAGGGTTCCTAGAGAGGTTTCTGAATTAAGAACACACATTTCAAGTTACTTTTGAAAAAGTTAGCAATCGAAAATAAGCATATACCAAAAGAATACTGATGATGCCATAAAGATATACCAATATTTATATGATTGGTTTGCCAATATTACATGATTGGTTTATTTTAAAATTATTCTATTGTTCATTAATTGTACACTATCTAATAACAAGTCCTGTTTTTGGACATGTGTAATAGGATACTTGAATTAACCAATCACAGCCTGAGTTATTGGCTTACTGACCAATCAACAGCCACAGCATTATCACTATGAATAACAGCATTTTACTACTCAAACCTTTGCGCAAGTAGAAATGGGGAAGCAGTCTCCCTACAGTAACAATTCATTTTGTGACTTCTTTTTTCGGCAATTGTAATTTGCTTAATAAATTACTTAGAATTTGTATCAACAAAGACAGCAAGCCATTACTTACAGTTCCCGAAGGTTATCCAGTCCATCAAAAACACCTGCTCCAATGAATGAAATGTAGTTGTTTGCAAGATGTCTGTAAATTAACAGAGAAGATCAGTGTCGGCGCTTATCTGCAGTATTTGTAGCATGAAGCGACTAAGACTATTGTTACTCCCTCCTGGACGGGACACTAATTTTTCTGTAATGTTTGGAGCAGTTGGATGCCATATTCTGACAACAAAAGCTACAGTGCTTTTCCTCTTAATTGATTTAAGGATCCCAGTTGTTTTCCAAGTTTTCTTTTTTAGCTTTCGGATTGATTTTAACTCTAGGCGTTGGAAATTTTATTACAACTCGGAAGGGTATCAATAAAGTAGGCATATTGGAATTTTGTCTCATTATTTTCATAAATAACGGACTAATTAATTTATTGTGTTAAATTTAAATATCCTTTCGTATGATAATAGCTTTTTTTTCACACTTATCGTTCTGTTTTGAAGCGCCGCACAGATGTGTCTGTAGATATTATTCCAGAAAAGAGATGATGAAAAAGTTCAGAAACATTGTGTGCATATTCCCGATGATTCCAGTTTGTTTAGAAACTGCAGGAAAATGATATAGTAATGTGAAAACACTAGTTCCGAATAGGAGATGGGTTTCTAACTTTAGACCTATTTGCCATAACCATTATAACATATATATATAAGATACACTCACAAACGTTGCAGTCTCCGAAAACCTTGAAATATTTTGACTGGAAGAACTTCTATTTCACTGGATGATAATTCCCTGCATGAAAACAATGTAACATATTAGATTAAATAGGTTGAAATTGACAACACTGCACTAGGAAGGAACATTTGAAGTAGTATAGTAGTGGTAGTAGTGGTGGTAGTAGTCGTAGTAGTAGTAGTACTAGTGATAGTAGTAGTAGTAATGGCAGTAGTAGTAGTAGTAGTAGTAGCAGTAGTAGTAGTAAGTAGTAGTAGTAGTAAGTAGTAGTAGTACTAGTAGTAGTAGTAGTAGTAATAGTCGTTGTGAACGTTTTAAATGGAGTCGCCAAAATTGACGAGCTGTCGAACTTTTCCACTGAAAGAGAACATATAAATAATAAACAGGAGAACGGGAGTAGTAATCAGTTCGGATTTCAACACGGACTTATAAAGAAGGAAATAAAAAAGATATTTGCTAGCTGTACTGTAATAAAATTGATTCACTTTGTATAGCTATTCCATTCTTAAAACTCTTGTACTTCCCTCGTACACTTCCAACGTTTCACTATGTTTCCATAACTCGATAGACGAAGTACGTTATGTGTAGGCCATTTCTCAACTGCAAAAATAGCAATAAAAATTGATAAAACTCACAACTTTGTAACAACTGGATGAGTTGAATTGAATGTTGAAAGCCTTCTCAGATCTTCTATATGACATTGTACTTCTATGCTGTTATGGCGCAAACAGATACAACCACATGCCGTAGGGTCTTTGTAGTAAATCTCTGAGCATATGGAACTGTTCGAAGCTGCTTTGTCAGTAAGAAAGTTCCCTTCTGCTTGTCCGATGAAACTAAGAATGCAATAGCTTAGCCAGAAATGGGATGACATTTCGAATATGTTGCTTCCTCAAAGCTATGGATAGAAATGAAGTTGGGTTGCATAAATATGCCTTTTACTCTATCCTTGCTGTGCAGGTGCAGTGGGCCGATATCATTCTAAACAAATACAGAATAGATGAGTTCAAATGAGTTCAAATATTAATAACACAACGCTTAATTTCAACACAGTAACTGATCTTATTGATTTGTTTAAAACAATATCGGAAAGTGTGAAGTGTTAGCACAGAACTTTTAATTATAGCGGAGTACTTTAACATTGGACTACGGAGCATTGCAAAAAGTAATTGTATTGTTATCTCTGCTGTTTTATAACTTCAGTATCCAAAATATATGAATTTAACATTTTGAATACGAGTCTTTAAATGAAATAATTATCTTCATGTTACTTATGTAAAATATAAGTTTGAAAATAAATGAAGGCTTTTTGGTTCGTTTTCCTGCATTACATTAACTTGGAGTGTGTTTCGTTTCCATTGAAAAATACAAGACTATTTCAGAACTAGATACATACAAAAAAGTGAAATCTAATATCGTTGAATAGTTCCTAAAGCTGTGGATATGAATACAATTGGGTTACTTAAAGCTGTCTTTTACTCCTTGCTGTGCAGGTGCAGTAGATCAATATCAAACCTACTAACCGAAGCAGAATAGGCAAGGTCAAATAGTAATAATAGCAGCCTTAATTTGAACACAGTAACTGATAAGCTATAGAACGTATGTGGTCTTGACTAATCATCACTTTATTGATCTGATACAGCGATATTGTGATACAGGAAAGTTTTTGGCAAAACTATTTGTTGTATAGAAGTCGCAATTATGGGGTACTTAAGATCGAAGTACAAGAGCATTGCACAAAGTAAATGTATTCTCTTTTACAACTTCAATATCTAACATAAAATTAGTTGTGCATCTTGAATACGAGGCTTTGCGTGAAATGTTTTCATTAAGAACTTGATTCATGCAAAGCAATAAAATGATAATGTAAATTATCATTTTGAAAAGTAAATGAAGGCTTTTTGTTTCGCTCTCCTGCATTACATCGGCTTCGACCGTATTTCCTGTCCATTGAAGAAAACAAGACTATTTTTCAACACTAGATAGCAAACAGCAAAAATTTAATATCGTTGAAGTTTATCAAGCACCGATGCACATTTCCTTATCGCCCTTCCTTGTATTTTACTCCATATATTTTAAAACCTATTTACTTGCATTCTATTATAATCCACATGAAGTTAATTGATATTTTTATGTCTGTATGACATAAAAGAAAAACCGCATGTATAGTTGAATAACGAAAGAAAAATGAGGTTGATTATGAGAACAAATACACATCATTAATAAAGGGTCTCGATAGAGGTGTCATCAGACTGATTAACGGATAAAAAAAATACTTTTTGACCATTGTCAGTTAAAACGTTATGCTGTTTTGACGACTGATCTCAGTTTACAAATTTGTGACAGTAAAAAAACTACATTTTTGACGGTTGACGACAATATTTTTGTCCATTTGATTGCTGACGGTTAACCCGCTGAGATCATAACGCGAAGAGCTTTAATTTCTTTCAATATGTGTTATCGTTTACTACATTGTGTTAGTATAGAAAATATGAACCAAAAACCGACAGTATAAGTACTTCATAGCGAAAGTTTTGGGGATGATTTAGCCACAGTGTGCTATACCAACGTATATTTTTATGTAACCGTTGTTTCTACGGTAACTTAAAACCCCAAATCTCAAATGTTTCCAGAAGAGTAAAATTGCTCATATTTTGTTTATGTATACCGAGTTGTAAGCAAATGAAATAGAAATACATACACATGCATGTGGCCTGAGTGCTTGTTGATGAGATTATATACGAAATATGGAAAAAATTAGCCTTAAACCTATGTTTCCATAGAATGGACGGTGGAGTGTTCTATAGAACAATGTAGTGAAATATTATAATCTGTACAAGTTGCACTGCGAACTAGGGAATAACTCTCCACCCTTTTCTTGCCATTCGGACTCTGAATAAGGTCTTGGGTAGGGGGAAGGTTAACCTTTGGATGTCTACACCAGTTGCATTTGCTCTTACAGTGGGCTCTTTACTACAACTAAACAGCACACAATCGATCAGTGCTATAATGCTCGGAAGGAGGCTTCAGAACTCCTTCGTGTTTGGTTTAATAATAATCATAACTTTCGAACGCTTTCGCTACGGCTTCGGTTCATGTTGCAGTATAGGAAATTTACCATCGAAAACCATGATTGTCAAATCTACCATCAGAAATTGCAATTTTAGTTTTATCCCAAATTAGAAATTAGAAGTGGAGATAAATTCATTAATACCTTCAAAATAAAAGCTTGTTGGAGTCATTTTGTTTTAGCTTTCTGTAGGTCCTCTCAGTGAAATGTATTGCTTTGTTATAACAATAACTTAATCCCGTTAAGGACTCAGATCTTTTCTGAGTTTACGAGTGTTCCAGCTTTCTTTCTCTTCATATACATAGATACAGATATATACAGGTGCTCCCCGCGGGGCTTTTCAGCTACCTCTTTACATGAAATACAAGGGCGCAGCAGGTGAGGGACTTAGCCAGACCGCTGAATTAATGCGGTTCACAACAGTTCTGTCTTAGACGTTGAGTAGTGCCCTCAGTATACAGACCACAACACCGGCATTAGCCTACTCCTATCGACAAGTGTGCGGGTTCTTTTAAGTCCCCCGATAGAATGTCGAGAGACTAGATCAACGGTTTATCGTTCCTGTCCACGGACAGTGTGGCGAAAGAAGGTCGCACAAATACAACCCTAGGGAAGGCCGGGGGTTGAACCTGGGACCTTCTGGTTGGGAGTCGGAGATGTTACCGACTGCGCCTACCACGCTCACTTACATTTGTTCTATTGTATTTCTCCTCGATTTTTTCATAAGAGAAAAGTTGGGAGGTCAAACTGATCATCCCACGATTCTCGTTTTCGAAGACACGTTTTCGATAGATTTCAAGAACAACTAAGTCGCCCTAGTTGTGCGGGTACAAATGTGTTTACTCCATTTTTGTCTTTTCGTACGAAAACCTTCTCTAATACTATGTCCAGAAACGTTGACCTTTGTCGCAAAACACAGATCTGTCGGTAATATGGAGCAAAACGCTGATGTAAAGTATTCGTTAAAGGAGCAGTTTCACAGATAATATTTTCCATAGCTAAAGAATATCAAAATGAAATAGTGTTTTTGAACGGAAAACCTTTAGTTTAGCAGGTTCGTCGAGGATCGACGCGTTTGGCGGCTGCCTTATTTTAAAACTTGCCTTGCAACACATTGCTATATAATCTGCTTCAATTTCTAAGAAATGCCAACCAACTAATTAATTTACCTGGAAACACATTTTCTATATAGGAGTCATTCGCATTACACATTATTTTTAGAATATAACTTGCTGTTTTTCTTACGTATGCATACTGTACAGTGATAAATATGATTAAGTTACAGTTTCAGCATTTCTGAGCTGAAAGCACTGTAATATACATTTTGAAACGAAACGTATCAATTTATAATCCTGTGTAATCATAAGGAAGTAAAGAAATACAATTTCATTTTATCGCTCGCAAATTGAGATGCTTGTTCAAGATTTTATTCCAGTTATCAATAAATAGAAACAGAGTCAAAGATGACCTAAAAGTTCTTTTTAGAGTTGCTATGGATGTCCACATATGGATAGCACGGTTGTAACATGACTTGTTTCCCACTCCCATCCCAAAATAAATTTGAGGAAAACACAATCTCATGTTTTAGAATATTAACCTTCCCCTAGTGTTATTACCAACTTGTTTAAGTTTGTGTCAAGAATTTCATGTTTATATACCAGCAAGGAAGGACATACAACTTAGTAATCGGCCACCACATGCAGATAACATTTCTGAAACCTAAAACTCAAAATATTTTTTTGTTGTTATTAAATAACTCCAATATTACAAAGCGAAATAAAAACAAAATACTGCTTATCTTGTCTCGAGGTACATTTAAAATTGTCACTGAAACTCTGCCAAGAAAATGGACGACCAATAATAGCGAGCTGATAGCCAGTGACACTCCCATCATGAACATAATAAGTCACAGATAGTTCAAGTTTAATTTTAATTCTTGCTAATACGTTGTTCAACTTGTCCCAATGCGGTCGTCTTTTTGGATTTCTGAAATCGACATTGAACATCACAGATTCCGATTGTCTAACGTGTCCTACTTCGAGGCAGAACAATAGAGGACAAGCATTTGGAATTGCATCATTGTCTAGACAAGATGCATTTTTGCAAAAATCGTGTTGAGATATTTCAAATGTTTGTCTCCTGTGCGATTGGGCCAAAGTTGACTGTGCATCTTAGTTTGAGCCAGTGTTTCAAGGAAATGAAAATATCTTTATAATAAAGCAACAAACAAGTGCAGCGCTTTTTTATTGTTCCAAGGCGTCATCCGTTTCTATTTTATTCGGAAACTGGGTTGTTTCTTGCTTTTAGAAAACAATTTACAACATTTTATCGCACTGGTGAATAGGATGAACATAAGCCTTATGATAGAATAATGGTTATCACGTTTTCTAGTTAGGACAGGCGCATTGAATGTAATCTTACATGGCTGTGCGAAAATTCGGCACAAGAAGATAAAAGCCGTATCTTCAAACACCCATGTGCGCTTCTTTTTATCATATGAAAATCTATAAGAATAAAGCGAACTTCTGAACCAGCTCACACGAAAATCACTTAAAAATCCATCAGTAAAATTAATTTCTGGGCTAGCGAACAAAAATTCAGCTGACTTTGTTCAAAACAGTATATAATAACCAACGATATTTTATATGTACAAAGATATGATTTTTATCAACACTGTTAATACTCGGTATCTTATGGATTTTCATATGATAAAAGTTATTCTTTTTTCTATATCTGCGTTCACAGCATGTAGACAAGTACTGTTAGCTGCATTTTATGATGCTCCGGCTTCTCATTAAACCTCATTTAACTATTCATTCTTCACAACAGCATATTCTCTCTTCTCGATCAACCATCTCCCTTCAATATGTTCGGCATCTTCGAGGTTTCTTGTTTTGAGTGCTGTTTCGAAACTCTCCAAGGGGTTGAGATTATCCTGTGTTAGAAGACATAAAGGTAAATGCTTTAACTTGTCACCTCTGTAATATGAAGCCATGTGTCACTCGACAATGTCAAAACCCTATTTCCCATTTCATAAACTCCAAAAGGACTGGGTCCGTCTACTCAAACGATCCCAGAAAGCAATCTTCAAACAAGAGCTTTGCACAATGTGCCATCCAGAGTGTTTCGCAAGCTCTGTTTGCGGCACAATACGCGTTGCTTCAAAAGATTCCCGTCGAAGAAACAATGCAATTAGGAAATTTATTATGTGAATCTGCTTTGTTCCTTTATGTCAATTTTGCATTTGCAGCAGTGCTTTCTGGGATCGTTTGGGAAGACAGATAAAAGTCGTTTTGTAGTTTCTGGAGTGACGAATTAATAGAGCCTACAGCATCATCATCATCGTCATCAACATCATCATCGTCATGCAATACTGCATTGTTTTCTTCTCTTACCCATGTATCTTCACCACTGGAATCAACATAATAAACACAAACCATAGAACTATCTTGTACGATAATCCTGTAGTTGTAGCTTGGTGAAAAGGTGAAAAGATGACAAGTAAGAGATGCTCCTGAAGCTAAAAACGTAGGAACAAATTCTCTCACTGACGGGAATTGAACCCATGACCTTCAGATTGCCGGTCAGTTGCTCTACCAACTGAGCTAGAGGGTCTGATCTTACTCTAAACCATATAACATTCAACCTTTCTTGAAGAAGCTGTATATACTTACAGATGCCTATCATGCTATCTATAGGTGAATCTTTCATGACGTTATCGTTTACATTTTGCTTCATTAGCATACCTGCTTTAGTTTCTAAACGATCTACAAAATAAAAGCACAGAATGTGGAAAGAACCTTGCCAAGAGTGCATCGTTGGAAGTAACAGTACGATAAGTTGGATAGTTTTTGTGCGACGCGCGTCTGAAATTATAAATAATTTATGGCTAATCAGATTAATGGTTTTGCCACCAGCTGTTTTGCGATATTTTGAAACTGGAGAAATAATCGCTGTTAAGCTTGTCAAATTTAGTAATTCAAGAAAATAACAACTATTTTCATGCACTTCCTACCTAAATAAATCGGCTTTCAAAAAAAATCCTAACAACTGGGTGGCAAAATGGCTAATGAGCCATACATTCTTTCTAACTTCACAAGCGTGTAGCAAAAAAACTGTTCAATGAATCGAACTGATATTTTCTAACGACACTTTATTTGCAAAGTTCTTTCAATATTCAGTGCCTTTATTTCTGTAGCTTGGCTTTATCAAATATGCTAATGAGCAATAAATGTAAACAAAGATTTGCCTATAAGAGAGGGAAAAGGAGGGAATTAGAAAAACTACTCACCCAACTTGGGTTTCCTTTTCCTTTCAGCTTTCCACCAAGCACTATGGCCGGCTGAAGAAGCGGAGCCAGATTGAAGGGGTTGGATGAGGCGTACAGAATGATGTTGTCTATACCTTTTGTCACTGGTTCCTTACTTGGGTCGGGCTGGGCCATCTTCTCAAGAGAATACTCTGGCAGGCTAACGCGATGAATATCTTCTGCGCTTTCACCTGGCTGGAGTTCTATTGACGTACCCTTATGAGAAAATGGTGAAGAAAACAATGATATAAGATTTCCATCTGGGAAACCATTGCTGAAAAACAATTTTACTGTTAAAAATATGAGTACAAGGTAAAATGTTTAAAGTTTAAAAAAACTTTTTCGTACATCGTATACATCTTCAGGTAAAGATTTCTCGAGTGCCTCCATCTTGAAATCTGGTGTAATTACGTTGTAGTTCCAGACTCTTGATAACATAGAATGAATTCAAAGTGATCATAGATAGTTCATTTTCTAAAGTTTCAATTTTAGGACACTTTGTTAAGCGCCATGAACATTGTTTGATATGGCGCTATATAAATGTAATCTTATTATTATTATTATTTATATGACAACTCTGATTTCTAGGGCCAATAACCAAATCACGCGCTCTGATTGGCTGAAACTTAGGACCATCACTTACCGTACAGACTTTTGGTCTGTAGAGGACTTCAAAACAATGTCGAAAGAAACAAAATAAATACAAATGAACCATATAATGATCGAATTCCAAAATATACGTAGGTTCACCTCTGGGCGAATTCATTCTTCTACTTTAATCCTCATAGTATCGATAACTTTATATATCTTCTAATAACAAAAAATCACTTCCCCACCCGCCACAGTATAAAATGGGCCCTGCCTAGGAATATCACGTGTTTCTGGAGAATCACAAACCTGTCTAGGGGGGTATATGACGACTATAGATCCGTCCAGCTGGAACATGAGAAGCACGATATGGATTGGGAACTCCTCGTTGTTAGTGACTTGTATTGCCACTGCATCGCCAGTTTCGTCTACGAGAACATCTCTAATAATCCCTTTCACCATCCTCTTCTTCATTTGGTGAGCAAGGAAACTTGGCATTGTTTGTGCTGCTTCATCTACAATCAGGAAATAAGAATATTCTCTAGCAATATGGGACATGTCAGGTTTCTTCTACATATTTAGAAACAGAATTGGGATCCCACATTTTTGTTATTAAATGAAAATAGTATTGGTATGAATTAAATATTTGGTATGACTAAAAATGTAATTGTTGTCAAAAAGTACTTGATAGTCTTGAATGGGTTATGTTACGGTAATGCGCATGCTCTCAAGTCATGTCATGAACAAAGCCTTCACAGTCATGAAACACAAGTTGTAGGCTCAACAATGATCACAAGAAATGGTTAAATGGGTATATAATGTAAAAACCGAAAGTTTCTAAATACAAGAAACACCATTTTGACAACGAATGGATTTAAAGTATATAATGTCTAGCCTGGACAGAAATTAAAAATCAAGAGTTTGTAATCCGTTTTAATCTTCCCCAATTTAACCATCCACGTTCCTTTACGACTTATCATCATCTCTCTAAGTGTTGTAGGATTAGAAATCGATCGCACTTCTACAACATTTTAAGTACGGATTTCATCGTCTGCCACTAATAGCAATATTACATGTAATGATCTGAGAAAATGGCTAATGGTTTAGTCAAGTATATTTTACATAGTTTTCTTTGACCACTGACAACAAAACGAAAGTATTACAAGAAGTAAGATTACCATTTGAGCAACAGTTCTTGGATAAAAGGACAGTCTGTTTAAAGTTCTAGAAGCTGAGATTGGGACAAAGGAGTGGGCATGTGCATTTCTGGTTTTTCGTGTTTGATGACGTAGATTGAGTTATCACTGCAGACGGGGGAAGTTGAATTGCCGGGAAAAAACAAAAGCCTTTTTTGTGTGCCCGCCTGAAATTCTTCCTGCATCCATAACTTTACAGGAACACTAGGTATGATTCTTTTTTAATAAGAACAAATCCTATGTCGAGGAACCATGTTATAATGTTACATTGTATAAAGTTACCATGTTATAATGTTGTCATGTTATACCGTTACCAAGTTATAATTTTATCATGATATAACGTTATGTTATAAAGTCACCATGTTACAAAGTTACCATGTTATAATGTTATCATGTTATAACGTTATCGTGCTATAAAGTTACCATGATATAAAGTTACCATGCTTGTTACAATGTCACCATGTTATAATGTTATCATGCGTTGGTGTTATTCCACTGCAATCTCAGCGTCATAGTACAAAGCAAGATAAGCAGAAAACAAAAGCAGACAAACACAACTATAATATAAAAGACAAATCGTCTGGTACCATAATATTACATTTAAGGTCGCTTTCTATTTGTTGGATCTGTCCTCCCGAGAGAACTGGTTCTGGCCAAAAGTAACCAAATTCACTCATCCTGCACATGCGTAACGAGAGAACTGAGCGGCTCTAATCCGTGAGCAAGGCCAGTCTGGCAAAAACCAGTTCAGATAGTTGAAATAAGACAAGTTAATTAATATATTCCTAAAACTATTACCTGAATATAAGTCTGGTAGTGTTCTAGCCTCCTGAAGTCTCATTTGTCTGTCAGTGGGGTTTTGTCTAAAAGGCTTTACCTTCTCCAGTTTGGTAACTTTCAATTCGACATGTAGCAGAAGGCAACGATTTGACGGTGGTTGCTTCAGTGCCATTTGATAACGGAAATACTTGGCCAAATTTTCAGCCATAAAATACTCATCCTTGTCTACATGAACAGGAGGTACAACCATCTTTCCTTTCACATACGCGTGCCAATACTGATCGCTATAAAGATAAAAGTATGGCATCATTGGAAAATGACGAGTACAATAAGGGACCGACCATTTAATTTTGTGAGAAAGTAGTACAAAAATCTGAGAAAATAAAGGTAATATGACACAAAGTTGTAGCTAAAGG
>JANVCJ010028663.1:0-13942 GCA_026413505.1 Epizoanthus ramosus | reverse complement strand
GAGAGAAGGGTGACCCTTCTAGGTAGGGTGCCCCTATGTAGGAGGGTCACCCTTCTCCATGTAAACAGGCCCTAAAAGGTACTAGTATGAGTGTGGTCTGAGCTCATTAACCCCACTAAAAGATACAATTGAAATACACAAATATATTAAAAATATGATATACCAGTGAACATTTTTATTAGGACAAAGATGTTTATATCGAGTTTTTTCCACTTTTTTCATCCTAATGTGGGTATTCTGACATATTACATCTTCATAAGATACTTTTTTAATTCAAACTCTTGTTTGTGTCTCTAACACCCTCAGCAGTAATGTAACGTACAGTTTTAACCCCTAAAAGGTACAACGGTCATTCCTGTCATGTACACTATGGGAGTTCCTCCCCCCTGGGTATGTTGCGTGTCAGTCTAGTCTGCAGTGCCATAGTTTATCTGAGTGTCCAGTCCATTCCACCTTTCTACCTTTTGCAAGGGTACCCTTGCATCTTTCTGCCTGCCTATTTGTAAGACTCCTGTTGAGAACGGGACAAACACATTTATATTATATATTAAATTATGTTATGCAAGTGCAACCAATACTCACATCTTTAGTCCAGGCTGTTTTGTACTTTGGTTTCTTCTGAGATGACAGTGCTTTGTGCCAAGTTTGCCCTTCTACCAAACATCCAGCCTGTTAGTGACATATTGATAGTTGTATGAAATTGCAACACATTACTCATCATCTGAGTAATTTAAAAGACAATCCATTTTGAGAAACAGGAAGGCATAAGGGGGGGGGGGGTATTCCCACTAATTTCAAAATGGCTAGGAATTAAGCCATGCAATTAGTGCACATTCCAACGTTGAAATAGGAACAGATGTTCAAAACTAAAATCTGCCATTTTGCCATTTTGAATATGTTTAGTTTTTTCTAGTATTTTTGAAAAATATTTATGGAGATATATTTTTCACACCAAAAATGTGAAATATAAACCAAAAGAAAACTAAAAATTGGATTTTAGAGCCATTTTTTCATGCTTTTTTGAAATCCTGAAAGCAAAGCCAGCATCAGTACTAATGTCATCTAATTAGTGTCAAAATTTTGAGGTTGAAAAATCCTTGGGGGGATAACCCCTCCCCCCTCTATGCCTTTAAAGGGTTAAACATACCGGTACTCAATCTTTGGGGCCTTTTACTAAACAGCCACTGCAGCTTATTAGTGACATAATTATGTTTATAGTTGTGTGAAACTGCAACACATTCGTGAGTAATAAACACACTCTTTAAAATACAATACATTATAGACTTTATTTAAAGAGGGTACTACTTGCCAGCATTGGTTCCCCTCCCCCTCCCCCGCCTTTTTCAGTCTAAGTGGTGGGATGGTGCTCTGATGTTGGCGATGCAGAGCACAGAGGGGGACTTCAACTGATTAATGGTTTGTGCCGACACAACAGATTCAGGGAGAGAGTTCCTGAGTTTCTTATTGTTCGAGGAAAGAAAGAGTAGGAGAAAGCAAGCAGTCATTACTGCATAGTTGACTGTATTTACAGGGATTAGACTCTATAGGATATTCATTGTAATTACAAGTTATATCGTTAACTTACTTCTCTTCTTGTTGCACTGTATGTGTATCCCAGCTGTTTTCCTTTTTTTTCCCACACAACATAATCTCCCAGAAGTTCTTTTACAAAGTTCTCCCCATGATAGCTAACAGAGAATATTATATTGATTAAATCTAACTAGTATGTAAACTTTTTTAAAATATTAATCCCTCTAATAATAATGCCCCCTAAAAATAATATATACCCAAATATCAGGTGTAAATAATTTGTACTTATTACAGAATAATGTACAGTCACTTTCAGGCAAGAATTGTTCTCCAGTAATAACCTAAATTAACCCCCCCCCCCAAGGGTGATTCAAAATAAAAATGAAAAGTAAAGACGTTAGGTATCTACCCATACTACACACTTTACTTGTCAATAGGAGATTTTTTTTACAACTGCATTCAAGATAATTATTCCAATCTTCTAGGCCCAGTTGCTTGAAAGGTGGTTAACGTTAACCCTGGGTTAAGCCAAATTCAAAAAGCAATTTCTAGCTTCACCTTGGAATGTGTTTCTGGGGCATATAAAATACTTGGAAACCCAATTGCTAGACCCAAAATGGCAGCCCAAACCAGTCTAAAGGTAGTGAATACAAATATGGATTGAGAGTTTAACCCTGGGATAGTGTTAATTGGCTTTTGAACAACTGGGCCACACATATTTCCAGAGATCTTCTGAAGATTTTCAGAACACTAAATCTGAACATTTCTTTAGTTTTCCAATTGCAATTCCAACTACTTTCTAAACCATTTTATAAATGTTAATCCCAATTTCACCCTCTAAAATGTCCAAATGTTATATGAACATTTTCCAAACTTTTTAAAATGATTTCCCTGTTCAAAGATTTCCAAGGTTTTCTATCTACACTTTAAGTGAAGTAAATCATGCCACTTGGCATACAATTTAATAAGTACACAACCTACTAAGTAGTTTCCATGGCAACATTTATCAATTAATTAACGTTGCTATGGATTTTTGAATTTTTTCATTCTGCTAATTTTGAAAAATATTTATCAGAAATACCGTAGTTGTAAAACAATATTTTACAAATAACTGTGAATATATCAAGCACAGTCCCCCACTGTCAGTTATTTTATTACTGATACTTACATATCAACAGTTGGCTTGAAGAGCTTGTCATAGGAAACTTCAAAAGGACAACCCAGCTTTTTGTAGTCATAATGAACAACCTTTTCATGTAACATGCATGTAATTTTATCAACAAAAATTAATAAGTTTGACAATTATGATGTAAAAATATCATATTTTCTCCTATCAAAAATATTAATATTTTTGTTCTTTTGGGGGGGGGGGGGTAAATATAAGCAAGAGAGGGCTTGCTAAATTTTCAAAAGTGTGAATAAGTGTACGACAGAATAATGTTGAATGCTTTATATTTACTTTCAATACAAATTATATTTCTATCAGTCACACTGCAGTGTAGGGGTATTGAATGGTCTTTGCAAACATTTGTAAGCATGCAAGCGAAGCATTATTTCATGCGAGCACGAGCAAGTGAGCACTGAATCACGAAAATTAGCGAATTCGAACAAGCGAACACCCTCAAAAATTTTGTGAGCAATTCAAGCAAGGGCCAAATTTTGCAAGCATTCAACAATTTTGAAGAACCATTCAACACTCCTCAGTTTGGGTTTGGCTACGTTTTTATCTGTAGAGTTTTTGGTGCACCTGTGAACTGTGGCGATGAATTGTTATAATTAAAAATTTTATGTCTTTTGTAGGAGAGGCTGCTACCGGAGGGTCAAGCCGAGGGTGCCAACAAGAGATACGCTGTAATCTAGCTATACTACATAAATTATACAGTCATGTAGTACAGCTATATATAATAATTATAACAAAATCAATGATAAAAAAATTAATATTGATTTGCAGAATTTAACACCAGCATACCTTGTCTCTAGTGGTGTTTCTGTAAGAATCAAGTTCATTTCTGTGAAGCAGTTATAATTGTAGGTTAGAATTGTTCATCATTTGTACAAATATTAAATGCAGTTTAATATTTTAATCACTATAAATGCCATAATTATATCAGCATTGATGGTGATTAATTGTTCATGTACACACCTGGCAATTGTGTAAGTGTAGTTCGCGTATTTTTCACAACCACCTGTTTTTGTCCTGTTTAAATAATAATTGATTCAAATTTCAGAAAAAACAATTAGTAGTATAGTAATTTCATAGTTGAGATAACTATAAAGTTCAAGATAATACATGTGAATCCACTGATTTGTTACACTACTGTCATGCAGTGATGACCATGCACTAGCTTCCTTCAAAAATCTGGCAACTCTTAATTTGCCCCCTTCCCATATGCATACACACACTTGATGAAAACCCAGTAGTAAAATAAGTTTTAATGATCAAGTACTTTTGATGATTAGGTGTACTTACCTTCTTACTTTGACCTTGGTATACGGCGGGCATCCAACAACAATATTTGTCTCCTTGTTTGGAAAGAGTTTATATGACAAATTTATTGATACAGGTAATGTTATTTATTCATGGTACAATATGAAATTATACTGGTGACTATACCGGTAATAACTTACTTCAATGTCAATTCAAACACACTGTTATCAAGTTAGAGGAACCTAAAGTTAGGTATTTTTAGATATTAATATTTTATGCAATATAAATTAATGGTAGTGAAAATGATAAATCCCAGAAAAGTTAGCAAATTTGATTGATTAAGTCTCAATGATTTATTTGTTATATCACTCTTCTCTTCTCTTACTATTATGGAATCTTGGGGTTGTATTTTGTTTTCCTAGCTATTTCAAAAAGTTTGTCTAAGATTTTTTATACCCCTAGTAGTAAAGTATCTTGTTATAAAATATAATATAACTATAATGTCAGCTTACAATCCAATTAAAGACCAGATATATTTCAGTTGCAAAAATGATCTATATTGAAAGTTTCACAATTATTATTAATATTATTAATCTATATTAATGTTAATATTTTAAAATTTCTAATTCATTGAAAGGACAAGTTATCATACTAATTTAGATAATATGAGAGTATTAAGATAATAATACTCAAAATTTGCAAAGATTGCATTATTTGCATTATTATTATTATTATTAAATGCTGGTGGGCTCTATCAATCTTACCATATATATTAAATAATGTGACTTAGTTACTTTTTATTTGATAAATGTTAAAATAATATCAAAATGTAAACAAATAACATTGGCAAAGATTTCCCTAAATGAGAACAATTTGCAGCAGTTTATTTGTAAGATAGAGACTGAAATTGTTCAATATAATGCACCTATCAATATAACAATTAAACCCCAACAGGGGGGATCGAGTGACCCAAAGAATAAAAAGTTAAATTCCCGAGGGACTGGAGCAAGAGATCTTTTTATCAAATGAAATTTACTAAGTTATTAAAGACAACTAGGGGGTTAATTATTAAGAGCCGGGACCCGGGTACCAGTACCCGTCTACTTTGTCGGCAGTACCCGGCTACTTCAGTGGCAATTTTCTAAGTAACATTGAAAAAATGTAATCTACTTTCCTTTTTATACCTGCCTACTCCATAATGAGTACCCTCCTACTTGAAAAGTTATTGAAACCCCTGGACAACATAATATTTAGGGATCAGTTTCAATATCAAATTCTCCAGTGAGGCTGGGAAGATGGAACTGTGTCAATTAAATCACTGCCCATTCCCCCTCCCCATACTAATTTGACGAAATTAGTATAGTTACAGAACTATAATTACCATGCCCATATGTTGACAGTGCTTGCCTTCTGTGAAAGATCTGATGTAGAACTTTGCCTCTCCAGTCTTGGCTTTTCTTTGTTGGTTGAATATTCAACAAGTAAAACATGAACAAACTATTCAGTTATATAACTACATGGATTGGGGATAAGATAGTTGCAAAGAAGCAGTGAGTGCATGACAAAACTAAGGAAACAAAAGCTCTAGCTAAGAGATTTGAAAACAAGAAAAAATTAAATGTGAAATAAATGAAATAAAGGAACTGGTCGTATACCTGGCAAATACAATGACTACATGTTTTTCCTCCTTTAAGTAGATAAATATTGAAGAGTACGTTGTAAATTTGACGAAATGTTGGTGTTAGATGTGCATTCAGAGTTTTATAATATATATATATATATATACTCAATCCATATCTTAAAAATTCCATAACTTTCCTGAATTTTTTTATATTATTTAACTTTCATAATTATTTATTTTTGCCTGGGGGGTGGATGGGTACTTAATAAAGTTTCATACAGCAGGGCTCTACACAGAGGTTCAAACCTGTACCTTTTCTTATACAGTCATGTACCAATTTTTCTTAAAATGGTATCCCTTTCATGTACTTAGACCAAAGCTACACCCCTTTTCTAGACCTTAATGTGAGCCAATAGTGTCAAAAGTCCTTGATACAACAGATTGCAAAAAGAAAATGGAAAATTAAACTGCTTCAATTGGTGGTCCAGCAATCTTTTGCTTTGCAATTTGTGGTGAGACTAATAATTTTCAACCCTCTGTTATTTTCAGCTTTAATATTCTAAGATACCAATTTTCACTACTCTTTCAATTCCTATACTTCTAGTCCTTTCAGGCAGGGTCTCCCTCATATAGCCCACTATAGGGAGTACTCCCCCCTGGAATTTTGTTTTAAATTTCCACAGTTTTTCTTCATATCCATTTTCTATTTCTTATGCATTTTTTCTGGTTCATTGTTGCTTCTTTTACATTTCTTTTCTATTACTATTATATGTTATTAGTATTAAATAGGGGCAGATCCAGAAATTTAGAAAAAAAAGGGGGGGACAAAATTTGAAGAAGGGGTCAGGATGTGGTGTCTGGGGTCCAAGAGAAATGTTCTGTTTCATTTTCCTTATAAAATATTTGCGAGTATGCTGATGAAAGGGGGCTGTGGCCCCCCTCTGCCTGTCTTCCAAATGTGCCCCTGAGTAAGTATCTTAAAACAAAACACAAATGTATGAACATTTTAAAATATCAAAATATGTAAATTCTATTGTTTTGTACACAAAAAATAATGTGTGTTCTTCTGTCTCTTGCAGGATGCATCCCACTATTACATATCTTATCTACCTTTTATCACCTGAGGATAAACTGGGCACTTTCTGTTTAATTGTTGCAGTCTGCAATATAAAAAAAATTTAATTTTAAAGAAATTGACAAACTTAATAACACTGAATCAAAATTGCCAGTTGGTTGGCATTGTTTAATCATAATTTTATCTAAGCAACTTGGATGTGATGGAAGATAATGGCAAAGTTGAATGTTTTGACTTTTGGAAAATTGCCTTACCACATTTCTTGATATGACTCCTTTTTCTTCAGTTGGTTCAAGTTTGCTGTTCAGTTCAAATTTGAGAATACTTGTGTTTGAAAGTCCTCCCTGTACATAGCAAAATTATTGTGTTGGATTAAGAACCTCTAGTCTTGGCCCCACCTCAATTCCAATATTAAACGTTCTTATAAAAAAAAGAGAGTGCACTTGTAATTACCACTTAAGTTAGATTGAAGATTCTCCCAATCATAAAGGATAAAGGTTACTGGATATGCTACTTACAATGAGTCGGTTGTCTCCCCATGGAGTGGGTATCAGCAACGCCCATATCTGTAATAAAATTAACACAATCTTTTGAATAAATTTAAATTATCTCGAATATCCAGGTAAAACTTATAATAATGATTAGAAGAACAACTCGAGAGAGTTGTAAATAAGTGAAAGTGAATTTAAAAATAAACTTACTTTGACGCTTTCTCCGATGTCCATGTAGTATGTAGATGCAGCGGTGTGTGTGAGAGCTTGGTACTGTTGAAATCCGGCAAAATAGGTGAAAATCGTCGGAATATGTCACAGTATTTTTTTAAAGCGGGCTGGTAAATAAGTTTGAAAACTTAAAAAGACTACAGAACGTTTTCATTTAATTCGAGAAACACAAGAACATAAGACAGTCGAAAGACTAAACCGTAAACGATCTTTTTTCAAAAGATAAAATATTAGTTGCATAGAATGAAAACCACACAAGAACATGTGTAGAAGATTCATTTAAAAACTTGCACATATTTGCTTGATTCTGAGACCATTAACTTAATTAATCAGTTTAAAAACTGTTTCCCTTTGTAAACGTTTTTCCTTGACATGATCGAAGAAACGAAAGGTGTCACGGCGGCGTACCTGAGGACATGTGTCTTCATTTTCTAACATACCATAGACGTTGCTCCATAAATGCGGCAATAGCACATGGAAGAACAGAACAATGTGTACTTTTTTCAACATTGTATACAGTTATTTATATCAGGAAGATAAAGTTTTGATTTTTTCCTTCAATGATTTTCCTTCACGTACGTTCCCCTGTGTGCAGCCGGCCGCACAGATTGTTGCCTCGTTGTGGTGCGGCGGGAAAATACACGTGTGTTAGAATTTGCCCCTTGACGTCGATCGGGCTCCGACGAAGTCGAAAACCCGAGACTTTGACTTCGTCGGAGCCCGACGTCAAGGAATACTGGAATAACACCTGGACCGAGTTTGAAAGAAGTTTGGAGTATTTGTTCGTAGCTCCGTTAATATTTTCTTGATTTTTGATAGCGTAATAAACGCTGTACCTGAGGGCTTGCTACGAGTTTGGTTTGAATTTCGGGGCGCACTCGAGCAGAGGCAACACACGTTTTTTAAACTGTTGTGGAGTTGTGACAGAGATGTTCACTCCAAAGAGGTTGAGTGACAATTGAATGTGTCATCACAGGCTGCCCAAGCTTGTAATACGTCTTTGTAGCTAATATAGATCAATTATAAGAGAATGTATGGAGAAATAACCCATCATCTAAAAGTGGTTGTAAAGTGCAATCTTTGGTGAAATAAAATTGACCTACCCGGTCAAATGTGTGGCGTACTTGTGTCTTGTGCCGATTTCTACGCCGTTCCGTGCCCGTTTTGTTGAGTTATTAAACATTTTGTTGCTCCCCGTAAGAAAGATTAGAAGGCAGCCCACCCGGTCGCTGGTACACTCCACAAATCGCTCTCCAGCCACAAAGAAAAAGCCTCTTTGGCAATAAAATCGCCAGTTCCATAAAGCCAAATAAATTTCACTTCATATTCATGTTCTTCGGCGATCGCCAGATTCGCGAAGACCGAGAAAATTCGAGTTAAGTTCACAATTTGGCTTTCCGGGTATGCGTGTTTTGTACTGTTCGCCTCTGACGCGCCGATGACGGTTGGTCGAAGCAAAATATCGATTTTCACCCTCCGTTCTGATTGGTTCGTTCGAAATATGACACGCGCCAACAACCGACCCTCCACTGGAGGCAAGGAACATTTTTGTCGTGGTCGTGTGTCAAATGTCACACCGCGGTATTGTTCGCAATAGTCAATCACGTCAATGTTTACACCCGCAAGTTCTCCAAAATATCCGGTGTGTTACGCTCTTTGCTTCTCGAGAATAATCCCCGATTTCCAGTTTGTTTCGCTCAATACGTAGAGATTCAGTACATAATTATATATTAGTCATTTATACATTGAAATTGTGGTTTCTGATCGGTGCATTCGTCAAGTTTCACATTTGTGATGGATCGTGATCGTGATATACTCATCTCCCTCTAGCTCTGGGTGAGGATTCTTATGAGTCTTGGATATATTATATAAATATCTGGCCACAGATTTTGTTGAAATGGCATTGAACGTGGAGCATACAGAAGCATTGCACTTTGTGGCGAAAGGTCACAACATTCTCATTACTGGACAGGATGAAGTTCCCTAGAGAGAGACCTCTGAAGAAGTTAGCCGTCTCGGTCTCGTGGATGCAAACTTGGATTTCTTGTATTAAAGCACTGGCAAACTTGACGTCTTCTGCGGATTGTCTCATGATTCTGATTAGCTGTATGTGGTGAGAAATTCACGGCGGCACTGAAAACACAGGAGTTGAATAGAAATGACCCATTATCCGTACTACTTGGAACTAGTCATTGAAAGCTGAAGGAATTCTCCCGCCAAAACAAGCTGTTTGCTGCCAAATGGATTCATATTCCATTTCCCTGCGAAGCTGTGGTGCAAGCAAATTCTTGAACTCGACATGCTTGCTTTGTCCCATACAATAACATCCACATCCCTTATATTTCTACGTATTGTGCGAAACGAACGGCTGCAAATCGGAGATACTTCTCGAGACACACCGGATATTTTGGAGAACTTGCGGGGTAAACATTGACGTGATTGGCTACTGCGAACACTACCGCGGTGTGACATTTGACACACGACAACGAAAAAAATGTTCCTTGCCTCCAGTAGAGGGTCGGTTGTTGGCGCGTGTCATATTTCGAACGAACCAATCAGAACGGAGGGTGAAATCGATATTTTGCTTTGACCAACCGTCATCGGCGCGTCATAGGCGGTCAGCACAAAACACGCATACCAGGAAAACCAAATTGTTAACTTAACTCGAATTTTCTCGGTCTTCGCGAATCTGGCAATTACTGAAGAACATGTATATGAAGTGAAATTTATTTGGCTTTATGGAACTGGCGATTTTATTGCCTTTTTCTTTTTGAGTGGAGAGCGATTTGTGGAGTGTACCAGCGATCGGGTGGGCTGCTTTCTAATCTTTCTTACGGGGAGCAACAAAAGTTTTAATAACTCAACAAAACGGGCACGGAACGGCGTAGAAATCGGCATAAGACACAAGTACGCTACACATTTGAGGAAGGTCAAGTTTATTTCACCAAAGATAGCAAGTTATAACCACTTTTAGATGATGGGTTATTTCTACATACATTCTCTTATAATTTATCAATATTAGCTACAACGACGTATTACAAGCTTTAACTACTTTAACTAATGCAATTACCAAGAAACATTTAGTAACTACAGCCAGATAATAGGTACATTGGTTGATACTAATTAGATGACGTCATCAGTGATTCTGTCATCAGTGAAAATTCTGAATGTATACTTTGCATATTTTCGGATCAGTGATGATGTCATCCAAAAACTTCTAATCTCCATTTCTTGCCTTTTTCAAAGTTTTAGCCTTTGAAAAGTTGTTTTCTTACTATTACTAGAAATCTTTGTAAAATTAGAAGAGAGTGGAAAAGATTGCGGAATTTTGTTAGCAAGAATTGTTGCTATAGCGACATTAATTGGCCAATTATTGCCATGGCGAATAATTAGTGTATTATGTACTAAGTGCATGTCAAATGGTATGTTCTAATTCTTGTCTGTTGTTGAAACGAATATCTTTGTTGGCAAAGAAAAACAGAAAAACATCAATTTTGAAATCCTTAAAGGCATAAGGTATTTGGACCACACCACCAAGTATTTTTCGACCTCAAAATTTTATAGTTTGACCAATCGCCAATTGAAACTGATTGGATGATGTCATGTCATGTCATGTTATTTCATGATATCTCAGTCTGGCTTAACTGTATTCAAATTCTCGGCTAGTTTCTCGCTTCACAATAACGAATTCAATCGCAAAGAATAACGACAGCTTGGTTAGTTGCTGCTTGTGGATTTTCGCTTATTTATGTTCAATCAGCTCCTCAGTGCAGTCATTTGTCCTTGTTTTGATATGGAAAACCATGTTTCTTTGGTGTTGTGTTAATGTATAGAGCACACGGCTTCGGCTGTCCTTCCAATTTAAATCTCAGTGATTTAGTAGAGGGACAAATGACATGCACATCAGACTGAGAGTGCTTGGTTTCTGGCAGACTCGGCATTATTTGATTGGAATAGAAGGCGTACGTTTCAGGTGAGGAATAATAAAGAAAATATATCATAAATAATTTCCGGAGTGGCCCGACAGCTTGGATCTCAAATAATTGCAATAATGAAAGTTTCGTTCAAGAAGCTAAATTTTTATTCGTTCTAGATTGTTTCGAAAGTGATATATTTCTTTCTTTCGCTCTATTGTTGCTTTTAATAGAGAAAGACTTGGAAATCGTTACATTAAATCGTTATTTAATGCTATCAATTTCGCACATATCCAATTGGAGTGCAGCCATTATTTTGTCTCCGGACACAAGGCAATTGGGTAACGTTCTGCTCAACTTTCAATGAGAAACAGAATAGAGCGCTTTGTTGAGTGACATTTCTCCTAGGAGATATTAGGAACTTAACGAAAGCAACCGCGAGCAGCAAAATATATTGTCCAACCATCAGTAATTGACTTTGTGTTTACTAGTAAACGACATAATTACCTCACGTCTAGGACAAACATTGTTTTTCTGAGATATTAATTCTCTCCAAAACTTCCTTTTATGGTAAGGTTGGTGGACAGAGAAACCTACTATGTGCAGAGTCGGATAATTTGTTTTCCCTACTACTCCTCTTTAACTCCCTGTTTGCGCAAATTCTCTTTCCTTGCCATTACTACAACTCAGTTCTTAGGTAAGTGAAATATTTATGAGTTCTAGTTTTCATCCAAAAAAATGTCAACACACGTCTATATTTCACGAAGTAAATATTCGAAAAACAGGTACGATTCTCTACTTTGTTTTCAGGCAAAATCTATTATGGTGTTATGCTAACAATGAAAACTCAGAATAATAACCGTACTATAAAAGCAGAAAAGGAGGATAAAAATCAGTCCATCCTGGAGTCAGTGTCGTGAGAAGAACTTTACAACGCTCTAGATTCAAGTTAATGTGAGCATGACTGATGACATGACTTACCAGTATGGTACGAAATCAAGGAATGTTAATCAAGAGGTGATGGTGCATACAATACCAAACCACAAGAGAATATCTCAACTGAACGCTTTCCTTTTTCCCGAGGAGATCAACATTGGCAAAATCGTCGATAAACCCACAACAGTATCCTTCGTAAACGAAACGAAGATGTACTACTTCAAGAAAATGGATCGCATCACAAAAAGAAATAGATTTACGATGAGAATTTCTTCAGCTCTAAATTAGCGTGTACACGTCTAGAAAAGAATGAGAGATGCGACGAGTATCTCTTTAGGCCGAAATCGATTTTAAAGACATCAGCAAAATATGAAGGAAATCGCGGAGCCGTAATTTATTGCGATTATCGAGATAGAAAGACATCTTCATATAGCTTTCTAGAATCAACTGATCAAGCTGAACCGCGAAAAGCAACATTATTCTACAAAGAAACGTCGGTGTAAACGAAGAATGGGATCAGAAACAAAATATGGTGAATGTTGGACATAATAACAGAGTTCTAGGAATCGATATTGGGTAAAGTGGCCATGCTAGAAAGTCACATGCATCAATTGTTTTCCCTAGTTTGTTTTTGAGTTATCAGTAGTGGTCCAAATGTACTTTGAAATAGAAAAGGATTTCCTGCTAGAAATAGAAGAAAAATAGCATAAATCTCAAAGCGAGGGATGATTCAGGAATGATTTATTGCAGGACATATGATTCTGTAACACGGCCCTTAACGCCTGAAATAATACTCTCATTTATGATACAGATTTGTCTTCTGTATTGAAACTGTAAATATTATTCATTGACGAAGAATATGCAATACAGCATTCCAACTGAAGCATAGAGACGATTTCGTTTCACTGTCAAAAGCTCATTGTCATTGCATTGCCAAAGCAGCTTGTTGACCAATAAAATTCGAGAGTTGAGTATTGGCAACCAATCGGAGATGAGAATTGTCGCGTGACTCGCTGACGCGAGCATTTTGTTCTAATCAATCTTTGACAGTCAAACGAAATGATCTCTATGTTATTATGCATAGCGATATACAAGAGCACGTTTTACAGATAATGAAAGATGTGACTTGAACCTCTTCGAACCAAACTCGATGAATATTAAATGAAAAAGCAGCAAAATGTGAGGGAATTAGAGTGAGACAGTTCGATTAACAAGATAGAAAGACAACTTCATATTGCTTTCTACAAACAACGGTTGATGATGAACCACGACCGACAAATATAGTCATCAGAGAAACATCGGTGTAGATGAAGAATACTAGAATTCAAGAAGGTGCTGAATGAGCATGGTGGGGGTTGAGAGGAACCCAATACTGTAAAGCTGCGACTGCATGAATTATTTTGCTTTGCACCTCCTAGTGATACGTACAAAATATTCTTTGTGGTAGGGCTTATATAGTTTAATGATCTAGGATGCAGTATTTTTGTTCAGATAAAAGTGTAAATGTTACTAACTGTTTTTCAGATAAAACTGCAACTATCACTAAATCACTAAACAGAGGATACTACATCGTATCAAGTGAAGAAGAATATGATATTCGTTAATACATTAAAGTATTGGCTAAGATCCTAGATAAACTTATCTGAGTGTAAATAACGAAGTGTCTCATTATAATTATTATCTATATTATCATTATTACTATTATTATTATTGTTG